>JAECUM010002926.1:0-107532 GCA_016617855.1 Megalonaias nervosa | reverse complement strand
CCAAAGAAATGTCAGCCACATTACATGAAAGTAGCATAGAGGTATGCCAACATTCTCACCACTGCGCATGTTTTAAATGCAAACAACTTCACCTTACATACATCACTCTCTCAAAAGTACATAATAACTGGTGAGCGCCACCAATGTGCATGGCTGCCGTGCGAATAGCCTCGTCCAAAAGTCAGGAGGAAGGGTTACAAGTCTGATTTTGATTTATGGTAAGGTAGGAAGACATGAAGAAAGAAATAAGCGTTGTATATTCAGATATATAATGTAATTTATTTAGCTACGTTCTTTCGATGAATACTCGCCATTTTAAAACTCGGGCGTACGATTTTAGTTTGAGAATAGTCCTTGGAATACTTGATTCAATTGTCCTTTTTTACATGCTTTATATCCGTCGATTCAGGAGAAAATCTATTTATTATCTTTGTATGTTTGATTACTGTGGAACAGGGTAATTAGTTAATAGTGTATTGCCTATTATTCTAATTTAATATTATTTAGTATTATAATAATTGCCAGCTAATGATGGAACTAAACATTTGATAAACAATTGATTACTGAATCACTGAAATTTTAACAGTGAAATACACGCAGAACGAAAACTAAAGCAAGGCCCAGAGAGGTTTGGTATGTCGTAGTCGAGTTTATAACCTACGAAAGGCTTTGCTGTATTAGCAAACTACCTCAACTGTTAGGAATTTTATAAACAAGGGTAATACAATGCAGTAAACTCAACATTTAGATTCATTGTTTGACAGAAATTAACGATTGAGTCATTGTTCAACTGACAGTTATCCCAAGGGCCCGAAATCATGTACACACGTGTTCTACCTTAGTAAAGCCATACAGGTCAAGTAGGCGCATTTACTCCAGTTAAAATAAATTTTAATCGTTGTTCTAAAATTTAATACTAATATAGTTTAACCAAAGCCTGTTCCAGTTCTAAATGTTTAATGATATGCATCTTAAATGCCATCCAAAAAACTTCGAGACGAAAATTATTGATCGCCACAACAGGCACTTGATTCATGGGGAAATCAATGATAACACTCCCATTTGGGGAAACCAATGATAACATTCCCAATTAACACAAGGTAACTAACTCTCGCAGGTCACAATCTGACCCTTTGATGTCTCCGTTGTAATTTTTACATACATTCTGCGCATTTAGTCAAAACTTAACACCACGGTAAAGAAGTCATTCCACGCCTTTAACTGGGAAAGTTATCATTGGTTTCCCCATTTGGGAGTGTTATCCTTGGTTTCCCCATGAATCAAGTGCCTGTGATTGCTACAAATTTTTAACAATGGTAGCCTGTAGTCCTACAAGGTAGGGTGCATCCCCTGACATGTTTAGGTTGATGTCTGCACAAATAATGGCATTGTGTAGCATGTTCCCCAATGCCTCAATACAACAAGCGCATTAAGTATTCATAAAATAATGTTACTTTATACTAAAATTCCTATATTCATTAAGAATTTTGTATGTCCCTTTGAGTTTAATTTAAGTTTGTTTACTTTCACTTTCTGTTGCAATTTTGTTTAGCGGAGGAGTGTAGGGGTATTGTAATTCATTTTTGGCTAATTTTGATTTCTGTTTGCTCATTTTCATTTTTTATTGGTGAATAGGCGTGTCCTATTTGAGCCATACCCTGGAGGATCCTCGACTATCTTGATGATTAAATTGAAAATTCAGTTCGATTGCAAAAGACTTGTGTGGTATTGACCTAAACATTTATAAAATGGATTTGTTTGTTCTACCTTATCTTAATGTCTCAAAAAATTATCAAAGTGTTAAAACTACCCCTCATTAAACTAGTACAGTACATGTAGTTACTCTGCAAAATATGCAGACAGCTTCACTGTAAATTATACAGTTTTAAAACAGATTCTAATAGCAGAGTGGAGGCCCCCCCACCTGCACAAGAAATAAAAAGACATTATCTTTTTCTCTTTTCTATGTTATAACCTTGTAAGAAAATAATTGCAGTCAAAATTTTCCACTCTGGAACTTCATATCAGTGTGAGCACTTTTTGAGTTTTCTATATGCCCATAGTGGTACCCATATATACATGTATGTATGTTATAAAAATTGCATGATTTGATAACTGATGGAATTAGATAATGGCACATTTCTTTTTTATCTCCATGCCTTTTTAAAAGCATCAGGGTTATTATTATACCTTGTTTTGTCCATCCATTCATCCATCCACCCATCTATCTCTCCATCAGTTACTGTAGAAAGTTATGTTACTTTGTACTTGTGGTGTCCTCTGCATAAGGGGTGTCATTATTGGCTTCTCATTGTGGGCCCCCAGGAATGGGTCAAAGGTCAAATGCACACTATAGTCAATTGCAATGACATTTTTCAAAATTCATATATGAAGTCAAAGCAGAAAGATATATACAGATTACCAATCTCCTCATGGTCACTCTGCAGCGAAGTGGGATTAAGAATATGTAGTGAAAAGCACATGGTTTTGTGATGGCTAGTCATTTCAGTTGTTCTAGTCATTCTTTCAGTTATGAGATCATGTTGGAGCCAGTCTGTACTTTAGAGGGTCACCAGGAGACAGTATGGTGTGTAGCCTGGAGCCCCAGTGGAACTCTCTTGGCTTCTTCTAGTAGTGACAAGACAATACGCATCTGGGGACAGGAGGGGGATCATTGGGTGTGCAAGAGTGTCTTGGTGGAGGGACATCAGAGGACTATACGCTCTGTCGCATGGTCACCATGTGGAAATTACCTTGCCAGTACCAGCTTTGATGCTACCACTGGGATTTGGAGTCGAAAAGAGGGAGAGTTTGAATGTATTGCCACGCTGGAGGGTCATGAGAGTGAGGTTAAATCAGTTGCTTGGGCACCAAGTGGGAGTCTACTAGCCACATGTAGTCGTGACAAAAGTATATGGATTTGGGAAGGTGAGGTCCTGCTCCTGGTAATTTCATGTCATTTTTATATGCAGAGTTACATATTTATTGAAGAATAAGATTCTTGTGCATAGAAGATGTGGCATATCTGAGTATTTTTTAATGATAATGTGTTAAAATCAGATGCATAAAATGTTGAAGGTAGAATTTTGCAGATCTGCATATCCTGCACTTTTCTCAGTTACATTTAGTTCCTCCACCCGACACGCCCTAAACCTGATGTCATCTTCCACTGACTAACTGAAAGAATATAATTCTGGAAATGTGAATATTGATTGCATAGTGAACAAATCCATTATATGAGTGCCTCTGATAATGATGTATCTTTGAATTTCTTTACTAAACAAGAAACAGGTATGGATGTTTGTGACACATTTTTCTCGCTGACCCCACTTTTTCACCTCATAGGGGCATTGGACCGACTTTTTCTATTCCTGGAATGAATACTGGATGAGCACAAAAGTAATGATAGTAGTATTAACACCAAATATAAGGCTCATCCAAAAGGATTTTGGTAGTTTTAAGTATCAAATATCAGACTTGTCCACAAAGAATGATGGTAGTAATAAGCACCAAATATAAGACTTGTCCACAAGGCACGAGGGTAGTTTTAAGTACCAAATACAAATGCAAAAGTTATGCTAAAATTAATAGATAAGTAGGCTTTTTTCCAGTTGTCCATTATTTGATGCATATTCAAACTTCCAACTGACCAAAGCCACTAGGTTGCTATTACTGTGACAATATGTATATTATCATGCAAGTACTTTTTGTTATTGTAGAGCTATGTTTGTATGACATATACATTGGCGGTTTTCACTACACAGTGTATGAAAGTTTTTACTTGCATAGTTTTGCTTTCCTCGACCTTATTATCACAAAAATTCCAATGTAAGCCTGAATTTTTGGATAATGTGGAAAGATTTTTCTGGCAAATAGTTACTTATTCCATTATCATTATGATTTGTTTCCTGTCTGTTTTCAGTGACTGAAGATGAGGAGTATGAGTGTGCCAGTGTGCTAAGTTCCCATACACAGGATGTAAAGCATGTGACATGGCACCCAGCAAAGGAGATCTTAGCTTCCTGCAGCTATGATGATACCATTAAATTGTACAAAGAGGAAATTGATGACTGGACCTGTTGTAACACTTTACAGTCACATCAGTCTACTGTCTGGAAAGTTTGCTTTGATCAAACAGGGTCAAGACTTTTGTCATGTGGGGATGATAAAACTCTGAAAATTTGGCAAGAATACCCACCAGGAAACCCTGAGGGAGTTGTAACTGTTGGTTCAGACTCAGCATGGAAATGTGTATGTACACTGTCAGGATATTTTAACAGAACTGTTTATAATGTAGATTGGTGTCACACTAGTGGCTTGATAGCCACAGCAGGTGGTGATGATGCTATTTGTGTGTTCAAGGAAGAAGAGTGTTCAGATAAAAACCAACCATCTTTTTCTCTTGTCACAACTGTAGCAAAAGCACATTTACAGGATGTAAACTGTGTGGCATGGAATCCTAAAATTCCAGGATTCCTTGCTTCATGTAGTGATGACAGACACATTAAACTGTGGCAGATTACAGGACTATAGAATCGTAAATTTTCAATGAGCAGTATATGATTGTCAGTTTAAAAATGTTGAATTGAGTAAATTGTATATTAACAGATCAATTAATCAACAATCAGTGCTTTAACGAAATAAAATCTTTACCTTGGTGCTTTAGATTAGGTGTGAATTATTTATTGTTAACCATCCCTACCATTGTTATTAAATATTGAAATGTAACAATGCTGATCTTTACAAACTTGAGCAATGAGTCAAACAAATTTTTTAAAAATCATGAAGCCCTGTATAATGTTATCTTGCTCAACTTCATGTGAATTACAGTTAAAAAGATCATATTTAAATGTGATTTTGTGAGATTTTTAACTTCTCACTCTTTTTCTCACCAGACCCTGGGATGTAAGGTCAAACATATTATGACAGACTGAAGTTACCACAGAGACATCCAAGCTGTAATGCACTTAGTTGTTGCCTGATGTTGTGATAACTTTTAAGCAGCTAAGTAATTAGTGTATGAAACTGTAATGTTTTTTTGTCATTTGGAGAGGGTCAAAAGATTGCATGGAACACCATGACTAATTTCCATGCAGATACCATTCTTGCAGCTGGAGATTTGTAATGAGGACAAAACTGTTACATTGGGATAAACATGTAAACAACAATCATTAGTGTCAGAATAGTTGGTCACTGTGACCTACATTTCCCTGGACTCATTTAGAACAATGAAGTAAAGATCCTGAACTAGTTCCTTGACATGTTATGCCCACAGCTGTGACATACACTTCCCTGGACTCATTTAGAACAATGAAGTAAAGATCCTGAACTAGTTCCTTGACATGTTATGCCCACAGCTGGAGATTTGCTGGAAAGGTGAAACTTTTACACATAATAAGTCTGTAAACAACATTTATATGTGTAAGAAAATTAGGTTACTGTAAACTAATTTCTCTGGAAGTGGTTCAGCATGATGAAAGGAACACCTTGACTACATTACAGGTAATTACCATGCCTACAGCTGGAAGTTGACCATGATAAAACTTTACTCCAGGCTTAACATGTTAACAAGAAGTCAGTAGTTTGAGAAATGTAGGTCATTGTGACCATCTTTCATTAAGTGTGGTTTAGAATGAAAACAGAACAATTCTGATTAAGTTTCGTGAACATTGCATTCCTACAACTGGAGATTGGCCAATGAGACAAAACTTTCCCACTGTGGTTAACCAGTGATAATAGTGTGAAAACAAAAGTAGCTCCCATTATCCTGGGATACTTTAGAGTGATGCAAGAACACTCTGACCAAGTTCCATGAACATGCCATGCATAAAGTGGGAGATTTACTAGAGGACAATCCTTAAAAAATTAGTTAATTTGCCTCCTGCCTACTGTGATAAGGCTAACAAAATTATGCATTGGTGAACTCACTTTGACATTTTTGATGAACTGTAGTGTTCTTAGGCAGACGGGAAAAAAACAAATTTTTATGGGTTGTCTCAAAAGGATATAATAAAAGTACTGACCATGGAAAAATATGGCATCAGTGACCTTGACCATGAGGATATAACCTTGACATGGTATGTACCATGCCATGAAATTAAGAATCAAGTATATGAAGGTTCATATCCTTGTGCCCACTGCAGATTTTAATTTAAAAAACAAGAATCTAAATAAAAACTTAAATAAGAAGCCCAAGTGAGCCTGATATTGCCTACCTGCTTAAATGACTCAACAGTTGACCTCCATTTCACTAAACAGGCTTATGTAGTACTGTAAGAACACAACCTGTATATATACTATCTACTTTACGACCTGTTGATTGTACCTAATTTTCCTATAGTCCCCCTGCTGGTGGGGTAGGGAATGTGGAACGTGTTCATTGTATCTTCCTAGGTGACTAATAATGTCAGCTGTTTGGATGTGTCCCATGATGATGTTCCAGCCAAGGTTTTAGACTTTTTAAAAGAGTATGGTTTCTATTAACTGACTGTATTTTAAGAATGTTACCCCGTTTTTACGAACTACTGTGACTTAGTAGTTTGTATGCCGGACTAGCAACAGAAATGGTGCAGATTTGAATTCTACCATCAGCGGTCTAGCCTGGGTCAGCTACCCTGGTGTGCCCATGGGCAAGGTACGTTACTGCATTTGACTAAATAAATTACTTATGTTGCTGTTTCATAAAGCATTTTTTAGTTTAGCATAGCTGCCTGTTTTTCCCGTATTTTGGACCTGAATATGGCTGTACATTTTTCTTGTTAAAAATGTGTTGTTTACTAATTAAATTAAAAATTTTCTTGCAATTTTCTGTTTATAATAGGAACCCAGTTCCATTCTGAGAGTAAATGTATCACATGTATATAGAGGTAAGGAGTTCTAAAATATGATTGGTTCATTCGAAATCAAGGCTACCATGCCAGTCTTTAACAATCATATTGAATTATGCAAAACAGTTGCCACTATCACTGTCTTTCATCTTTGTAATATTCAACTTCTACTTGAAAAAGAAAGCAGATGATTCAGAAGTTTTCCAGCAAAGAAAAGAAAACAACTGGAAGGACAATTGTACCATCTTGTTTTGATTTGTGAAAACATCTAGTAAAGGCAAAAAACTGCATTTTGCAAATTGTGATTTCACTGTTGGGCATGTAGGCACCCATGACATAAAACAGCATAAAAAGCTAATAAACACTTGCTGCTTCATCATCAACAACTCAGCCTTAATTTGCAGCATTTATAAATGCCAGAGAGAACCTTGTAATTCAATCAAAGTTTGGTTTACTAATTTGTTTTAGAAATGAACCTTCCTCAGCTACTAGTGTTGCTGGCAATTTATTTTGCACACTTTTTACCAGATTAAAATCTCAGCTCTGAGATGTGAGTTTCAACACAGGATGAGAGCTGTCATGTCCAGTACACATGTATGATATTGACATTGGTTGTCGAGTATTATTTTGAATGGAGCTGTACATTTGAGTGGCCTGAAAGTCATTATTTTTGAAAATTAACAATTATTTCCCCTTGATTATAAATTATAGAGCAAGAGTTGTGATATTTTCAATGATAATTATTAACTGAAACCCAAAAATTTGAAATAAAATAGATTTCTCAGCAACAGTCTTTACCTACTATAACTTCTGTGTTGTCAGACATTTGAGTAAAATAATAATAATAATAAAAGAACAAGCTTTATATGTTCATTGCCCTACCTCTGAAACAAGCTCTGTAAGAATGAAATAAAACGAAACTGATGAGGAAAAAAACAACACAGGTCAAAAGTTCAACTATTGAACAAAGGTCTTGATCATTAGATTCCCAAATCAAATTTCATATTGCCATCATACAAGTGGGTTAATTAATAAGTGGATCTCTCTCTCTCTCTCTTTCCCCATTTACTTTTCAACTTGATTGTTGAGAGAGAGAAAGAAAGAAAGAGAGAAGCAGAGCAAAATGAACTTTATAACACAAGAAAGAGTATTGTAGGAATACGTTGGAGTCAACACCCAATACCCCAAAATATGAATGGATGGTCCCTTCAAGCTTGTACAGTTCTCTTGACGATACAATGTATCCCCCAATATAAGTAAAGGTTCTGTACATGAGAGACTCGTTAATAAACTTGGCTACTAGTTTAGGCTGTATTTAGTGGAACTTGAAGTTGTTACTGAATGGGATGGCCATGTCATAGCACTTGTATATCAACACTGATAGTTTCAGAGCACTTTCGTATAAACATGTATATTCCTGCAGAAAATTAATACTCAAATTTTGCAAACTTGGCATATTGCCATTTATACCTCTACACTTCCAAATAAAGCCCTAATGAACTTTATTCTAATTCGGACTATCTCATACATATATACGGTAATCAGCAGCAACTGGCTATGAGACAGCTGCAAGACTGCAGCTACTTAACATCCATCATGTTGTTTACATCAATGTCCACTGTTGACAACAGCCTTTCCTGGGCAAATAAGTCTGTTGTAATATTTGTTTCACGGATATTCTGTTACAGTGATACAGAACCGTGATCTACTGGACTATTACATGTGCTATCTCACTCCTATTATTAGCACACGATTACTGATTGGCCTTGATTGGACATCCGAAGATGTCCCTGTCCTGTGCCATAAAAATGTGGTATCCACATACAGAGCTAGGTGATGTTTGACCATAAATATATGGTTCCAGCACTACCAGGTTAAGCCCCTTTACCAAGTTTTATCAAAATCTAATCTGAAAAATACATTTTCTAGAGTGGTAACAAGCACATTCATCTGCAATATCACCTCATTAATATACAAGGATTCAGCTTGTTCTTCAACTCTGAGATTTTTATCAAATAAGCCTACATTCCAAGTTTGATCAAAATCATTGTGACTATGTAGATCTTGCTCATTACCAAACTCATCTTTTTATGTCCACATCCCAAGTTAGATTTAAATCTTATAAGAAATATTACTTCCAGTGTGGTAACAGGCTGAACCAACTAGATGCATGATCACTACTTAATATGCATTGATCCTGATCATTATTTTACTTATGCAAGGTGTTACTCTAATAAGCCAATATTCAGAGTTTGATCAAAATCATTGGAAATATGGCTGCCAGAGTGGTAACAAGCTATGCCAATCAGATGCAAGATCACTTTATAAATATGCATAAATCTCATTCATCATAGAAATTGTGTGATGTCTTGAAGATAAAAGTTAAATTCCAAATATGATCAAAACTGTATCTGAGATGTTCTTCTGAGTGGTAACAATACTAGCCAGTTAGATCAAAGGTCATTGCAGTATTATGCATGGTTCGTGCTCATTATCAAAATCATCCAAGATCTTGATGATAGTGGTCCACATTCCAAGTTTGCTAGAAATCTAATGAAAAATATGGTCTCAACAAGCGGCAACAAGTTCAGCCAATCTGATATAAGCTCACCTCATGAATATCTTGATGATATAAGCCCATATTTCAAGTTGAATCAAAATTGAACCCAAAATATGAGATCCAGTGAAACTTAATTTATAGCCAGCACCATATAAATAATGTGGGGATGTGCTGTTAAACTCAATAAATATATACCAAATGTGGTACAAAACACCTTCAAGTAATAATATATAGTAAACAAGTTGCATTTTATGAAAATAGCTTTACAATTACAGTGGAAAAATTATCAAGTGGAAACAAATATCATAAAGTGATTTGTCAAAAAATAGGTCACTATGACCTGCTTTAATCAGGGGTGGTTCAGAGGATGAAAATATGATGCCTGAAGCTGGTAGTGGTTGTAGTAAATCAAAACTCTTAATGCAAGGTTTAACCCGACTTGATGACTATGTGGGGTATAGTGTAAGCTCAACAGTAATTTGTACAAATGAAACAGATAATTGATTCACCAATATTTGTTGATAATCATACTGTTTTGCATCCTTTAACAGCAAGTAGGTATTTCAAATTTGGTGACTTGGCCTTGTAAACACATTATATCACAAATGTACACTTCTGGGACAAAATTTAATTAAGTACCATTTACATTGTGAAGCAGTCCATTCAAGCACGACTTTTCAAGGAAGACAATTGCTCAGTTGGAAGAATATCAGACCTGTAATCCCAGGGTTGCAGGTTTGACACTCACCCAGGCCAGCAAGAGTTGGCAACTAATGTCTGTTGAAAGTGCTGTTCCCTGCCCCCACCATAGTAAACTATGCAAGCAAGATGACTGGAATCGATACAACTACCATTTCATGTTATTGCAAAGCAAGGTGGTGTTGGCAAAGACCACTGTACCTAACTGCATATACCCCATTAGCTTCGAGTTCTCAAGCCACATGTAAGATATTCAAGGCATTCACTACGAGTATTTTCATTATGGCCCAAATCATTAATACACCGAAGTAACTTTGTTACAGGTCTGAAACGATGGCTTATTCAAAATTGATTGAGGGCTCTGTGAACATAGAACTGGACAAATCATGATAGAACTATTCTGAGGTTATACAGGTCTGACTGTAGTAAGTATATGATTTAAATTAATAATAGTTTAATGATGCATGTTCTAAGTGGATTAAAGGTAACATCTGTTTTTAGAAAAATGCTCATATACAAATACTGACAACTCTTTTTCACCCAACCCCTATGCCTAAAGTTGAAATGAGTCGGATGCAATGGCTACATTGAAAACAACCAAGATTATTTACCTCCAATCAATAGTCGGAAAAGACAACACTTACTACAATAGATGGAAGAAGGGAAGTGGTATGCACAGCCTCCTACAATGACCACTGTATGTATCACATTAAATGTTTTTTGTCTTTCTTAACACTACACTATTGAAACTGAACTTTTTCTATGTTATCAATGCATAAATTGGTACAAAAAGTAGAAGAAAGAACACACAACTATTTAACATCCCATTAAAAGAAAGCGATCCTATTACATCCAGCAAGATCCTGTTATCAGTCATTTGATATTTTTTTTCCCCATTTTTAAAAGTTGGAAGTATTTAAATTATGAAAATTAAGAATCTTAAAGTTTGAATATTTCAAAGAGTTGTGGGAAAAATTCACGTTTATTTTAATAACAACTTGAAGGATAAAAGCCAACTATATCCAAATTCAACGAGTTTTCAAGGCAACCAGCTCCAGTACAAAATAATAATAATTGTAACAAAGATCAACATGGCACAGTCACTAACCAGCAAGGTCATCTTCTTGTGATAGCCTTAACATGTACCAGAAATGACAGGAATCCATCAAAACCGAGTCTTATTCTGATTGTCAAATTGCTTCCGCTCAATATGGAAGGGCAACAACTCTTAAATTGAATTGTGGGAAAACAGTGACTAGTGAATATGAGCAGACAATGTGTTATGAATCTATGGTCTTTAAGTAACAGAAAAGAAAAGAAGCGAAACCAACAAGTTTAGTGGAATTCACACAAATTTTTATTTCAGTTGCAAGTTTCTTTAATTGACTGCATCCAGTTGCAAATCACAGCACAGTAATTGGTCAGCAAGCACATCTTCAGATGATGACCATGTTAGTACCAAATTTAATAGTAATTTGTCAGCATGCACATCTTCAGATGATGACCATGTTAGTACCAAATTTAATAGTAATTTGTCAGCATGTACATCTTCAGATGATGACCATGTTAGTACCAAATTTCACAGTAACTTGTCTGCATATACATCTTCAGATGATGACCATGTTAGTACCAAGTTTCACAGTAATTGGTCAGTATGTACATCTTCAGATGATGACCATGTTAATACTAAGTTTCACAGTAATTTGTCAGCATGTATACCATTTAGGTGACCTAGTGGTTAGAGCATCCGCCTCGGATGCGGGAGGTCGTGGGTTCGATCCCTGGACGAGTCATACCAAAGACTTATAAAAATGGTACTAACAGCTGGCTCACTTTGCACTCAGCATTAAGAGGTTAGTGTTAGGACTGGTCGGCCTGGTGTCAGGATAATGTGACTGGGTGTGACATCATGCTACATGTCTGCGGCATGATGCCCCAGTGCTAGATATCACTATAAACTGCCACACTGCAGACATCATAGCAATATGACTGAAAAATTGTTAAAGCTATGTTAAAAAATCCAAATCACACATCTTCAGATGATGACCATGTTAGTACCAAGTGTCACAGTAATTAGCATATACATCTTCAGATGATGACGTTAGTACCAAGATTCACAGCAATCTATCAAAAACTGAGACAAGTCCTGTTCACAAGATTTTGACAGAAGGATGGATGGACATGAGGAATTGTATATACCCATCACCTAAATAATTCACAAGATGGAATGTAAAGATACAATCTGAATGAACACCTTTATATAGGAAGCCAACTTTGAATTCATTATTTTCCTAGATTTTGTTTTTTTTTAAATAGAAAATTGCATTTTTACTGAATCTTTAACTTATGAATATTCATCACAAGTCCATTCCTTTTAGCAGGGATCTGGTTTGTAACAACATTAATGTGACAAAAATCGATACCTCGAGAATTAAGGTGAATTAAAATTACTCAACATAAACTCTACTTAGATATTTCCAAAAGTATCTATCACTAATAAGGGGAGCAGAAATAATGAGCACTCAAAGTTTTCATAAAATCACATTTATTACCACAAATGAGAAAAATCTGGACATATCCTCTCTTCAGACCATATGCCCAATTGGAAAATCCCTGAAATATCAACATGGGGTGTATTTATGCCAGCTGGTAACATGAGTAGACAAGCTGGCCAAAATAAGTATGCAAGCAAAAATCGAATATGGCTGCCACATGTGCCACATCTGTACTGGTCACAATCTTCTTTAACTGTGAAACTTCTTTACAAGAGCCTCTGTGGTTTGCAGACATTTTTGTCAAAATATTGTCCACCTATATTAAATGCTGAATCAAGCTGAAGCTAGTATGGTCTCTTTCTCTCCATTACATTATTTTCTTTGCTCTTCTTTCACCCATGGGTTCACTGCATCCTTCACAGGAAACGTAAAAATGCCAGTGTGGTGAAGGCTCACAAACGCTGCCATTGGTCCATGGAAAGCAGGTCTGTGCAAACCATGTGTAGCCATTCATAAAGCAAAGATATTACTTTGTTACTAAATAACTGCATTATGTATCAAAATGCACACAGCATATACCATATATGCTTGTTTACAAGTTAGATCCAACTGCAATTAGTATAGACTCGGATCTGTTAAGATAATTAGTAAAGCAAACAAAGAGCAAGAATTTGCCTGTAAATCATGTGAAAACAGATCTAGGTCTATGTTGTTGGAGTTGGATCTGACTTGTACACGAGTATCGATGATAACCAGTCGTGCTGTAGCATATTACCGCAACACGTTAGGGTCATCACTGTTTATTTTAAATTGTAATACAACTAATGAAGTCCTGGATCTGCCACACATCGTGCAAGGCCATATCTGGGACAATGCAGTAATTAACTGTTTTAATAATACATGAGTACATATGGTAAGATCATAATAATGTCTTTAGTTTCATGGCATCGCAATGAACAAACATTTGTCTAGTACAATGTCTATGGTAATGTACTGTATATACTCACAAGTCAGATCCAACTGCAAAATACAGACCCAAATTTGCCACTGCCTATTGTTCCAGCACATCTAAGTCTATACAGTTTATTAGGGTTAGAACAAACAAAGACCCTGATCTATGGGTAAATTGTACAATGGCAGATTAGGTCTATGTTGTTTGCAGTTTGATCAAATTCATGAGGAAACATATACAGTAATTAAAGACTGAGACCTGTCTTAAATTGAAAGAACACAATTTAGCAATCAAACATTAAAATTCCATATAGCCTACTTACATTTATCTGATGAAATCTGCTACTGGTAACAAAAAACAAATTCTGCACAGTTCATGATTTTGATACCTCTGCTTTGTTTACCTATTGCTAATATGGCAAAATTTGGTGACAGGTAGCCATAATACTCCTTGAACACTGCATTGGATGGTTGTGTCAGCTATTCACTATATTAGCATGAGACATTATCAAAGCAACTCACCTGACATAACAGACATGTACCAATATTAATGTAAGCCAAATTGTAACAACACTGACTCTGGATCTGTATAATGCATAAATAAACTAGGACTCATTAATGGTTGTTCTATCCACAAAATGAAATGAACAATGCAGTATCTGATTTGATAATCTTATACTGTACACTCATAAATACTGTTACCTATACTCTTCTACCCAAAGGTTTTGTACATCGACATTTTTTCTTCTAATCATTATGCAGTCATTACTCTTTAATGCATATTGATTCTCTGACAACCTTATAATACTAGGATTTAAAAATAATGCTGTAAATTTTGTTTAACTCTTGTAGTTACACAATAATTTTCATCACCAAGTCACACAAGAGTCCAGAGAAGAAAATGATGCTCAACTATCTTCAGTGCAAAATCTATGCTTGTCTCATGTCTGAATATATATTTTCCTAACGGATGCTGAAAAATAAGTTCAAATATACTGATGCAGTTTGGAACACTAAAGTTGTATTTTGTTTATTTAGGTTTGACATGAAAAAGAATTTTATGCATTAGAGTTCCCTTATGATGCAAGTAAAAATTTTCTTTAATTACCCCAAATAATTATATTAGATCTGGTCTACATAATCTCAAAATAACACATACATATAATCCAACAATGTCTATGTACACCTTTAATACTGCTTTGGAGCTGCAGTGCCTCAGTAGTTCGAAAGCGCTGGACACTAACTACAGGGTGCTGGTTTGAACCTGGCCATCAGATCAGCATGAGTCGTCCAGTGCAATGTGTCCTGAGGCAAAAAACTTCACTCTCAGCGCCTTTTGTTGCTGAGCCTTCAAGCGCCAAACCAACTGAAAACTACCTGGTAGCTTTAACACCATGATTTGAAATACTCTGAGACGGAGTAATATGCATTTAGGGTACACTCATCAGTGGATTTAATTCAGGATTAAACACATTCTCTTTTGCTGACAAAGTCTTCAAAGAGTTATCACCTAAATGAGCATAGTGCCAACATGTGATATTTGTGCTGACATTGGAAACAAAGTGTCCAACTCAAAAACAGTATCCATCTAATGCTTCATTCACCCAATTTAGAGCATAATATGACATGAAACCACGAAATTATATTAATATTATCGATCAAGTAATGAATGCTGTGACACATCAAAAGAAGATTGTTCTTTAATACATAGCCTCCGCCTACAAAGTCAAATAACAGCTCTACAACATGAATTCATTTCCGACTCTCAATATGAATCCCACATGGAAAGAAATGATTAATCTGTACACCTCATTGTAACTGGTTATATTTTTACAACTGAAAAAATAAAATACATACGATTTATGACAAGGATATAATTGTAAACTGGTCATAAAACAAGGAAACTCTAATACTCGCCATGCAAAGTTCAGCAAAATTCTAAATTGACAATGATCAAAGTAATGATACAACAATAACATCTTTTTTCCATAAAACACTTGGCTGTATAAAAATGTTAATTAAAAAAAATAAAATGTGTGTCAACATACAGTCAACTATGTGCTATAATTGAAATCAATGCAGAAAATCAACTCTTATATTGAAAAATACGACTTTTCAAGGATATAAAGTTTGGTGGATTTTTATTTTTTAACAATTGCATTTTTGTCTGTACCTAAATCTGTTTATTAGCAATTGGGTCCTATATTTTTTCACAAAACGATCATGGTTTGTAAGATTTTTAAATTTGTGGATCAGAGATGCAGTTCCATGTATTTTCCACAAAAGATCACTGTTTGTTGGCTCTTTAAATTTTTGGACTGGATATGGAGTCCTGTATTTTTTCCACAAAAAGATCACAGTTTCATTGAACTTTAAATTGTAACAACCATAAAATCTATGAAAATCTGTACCCCCCAAAAATAGTGAATTCACAGCATTTCTAGTAGACAGTATAATGATGAATTCAACTATTTAGCTGAATTTCAACAGTGCAGATTTACATAATTAAATCTGTACCATCTTTTCTCATTAAGTCACTGTCTAATGCTCTATTGAGGTACTGTTGCCCTTCTGAAAATATATACTATATACATTCCTGATGAAGTTGGATCCCATAGCAGATTAGACTCAAAATTAATTGCAATTGGCTCTGACTTGTGTATGACTGTTCATAATATACGACTAACTGCATCAATGATACCATAGTGTCTTTACTCAGGTACAAGATGTACCCAATAGCAAACAACACAGACCCTGACCTTCACTCACATAATGCTCCACACAATATGCAAACAAATCTGGGTTTACATCATTAATTAAGCACACAGCACTGTCTGTGAAATGCCACAAATGGTAAAAATGAATTTTTGCTGTTTGCAAGTTTGGTGTACATTATATATAGATGTAAATCAAATATCAGTTATCTACATCATCAGTGAAATCTTTTACAGAGAAAACATTAACATGGATGAAACCAAACATTGTATTGCTGTTGTTGAACCCTGTTACTTTGCAAGCCATGAATGTTTGCAATTCTGAGCAAACATCACTACAGCTCATTAACCAAAAGCCAAAAAGAAAAGATGAATACATACATGTATATATAGCCAGGCATATACTGTACACACTTGCAAATTATGGACAAATATATAATGGGTATAAATACATGAAATAACTTTTAAGGCCATTGTGTTAAAAGAGGTTGACAAAATTTTCATGCAAAATAAATATGCACATACATTAATTGAACTGATTAATACTAAGAAGCAAGTTGAAAATCATTCTTTCTTGATTAAATCTGCCATGACTGGATCTGGAGAGAAATGCAAACCGCCCCTCAAAGGGACTGATGCTCTACTGGATGAAAAGAATTTCCTGAAACTCGAGATAAGACCATTGCTTCCTTTTAACTGCCCAGTGATGAAACCATCTCTGACTGTCTTCAGTGATTACAAGATTTTCAAATTAGATTCCGTGGTACATATACTGGATCTCAGCTTGGCACCATTTTCATTTAGGACAAATCAGACATCATTAAAAGTCATTTGATGAAGAACCTCACGTCTCATAATGATCATCCATCCGGTAACAGTAGTGACAACAAGATTTCTAAGACAGTTGCCATGGCCACCATAACTGATGTACGACTAGCACCATTTTCATTAACGTCAAACTCGGTATTATAAGAAGTATCCTGGTGAAAACACCATGATGAGCAATCCATTTAGGAGTAGAGATAACAGTATTTTCAAGATGGCCACCATGGTAGCCAAATTAAGGGTCAATCATTTTCATTTAGGACCAAGTTGACACCATAAGAACTCTTCTGATGAAAAGACCATGTCAAAATGACTTTCTTTTCAGAGTAGCTAAAAAAGAGATTTTCAAAATGGCCACATAATGGACATCAGATCAGTACCGTTTTTAGTTTAAGATCAACAAAACACTATAAGAAGTCTTTTAGTTAAAATCCAATTGTGATAATGACCATTCATTCAGGAGAAGTAGTTATAAAAGATTTTCATGCTGGCTATGATGGCTGCCATATTAGAGTCTGGATCAGCACCATTTTCATTCAGGACCAAATAAACATTATAAGAAGTCTTCTGGTTAAAACCCCATGTCAATATCCCTTTCCATTCTTCTGGAGTAGGGATAAAAAGATTTTGTAGATGGCTGCTGTGGCGGCCATACTTGGAGTCAGATTGGCACCATTTTCATTTAAAACCAAGTAGACATCAAAAAAGTTTTTTTTTTAGTGATAACCTCATATTCATACAACCATCCATTCAGGAGTAGTAGAGATAACAAGATTTTCAAAATGGCTACTGTGTGTTGGCCCTATTGGATGTCACATCAGCACCATGTTCATTTAAGACCAACTTGACAAAAAAAGGTCTTTTGCTGAAAACCCCACATCAACATGACATTCCCTGTAGGAGTTGCAATAAGATGATGTGGTGGCCATATCAGACTTTAGATCTGCACAATTTTTATTTAGGACCAACTAGATCTTAAAGTAAAATCCCCATGTTGATATTATGATCCATGTAGTAGGAGAAGCATTAAGATTTTCATGATGGTCACAGTGAACCCCAGGTCAGCATCATTTTCATTTAGGAATACCTAGATGCCATGAAAAGTAATTTTAGTGAAAACCTCAAGTTAATACAACCATCCATTCTGAAGTAATAGCAATAAGGTGTTTAAGAAGGCTGCCACAGTGGCCATACCGGATATCAGATTGGCACAATTTTCATTTAGGACCAAGCAGACATCATAAGAAATCTTTTAGTGAAAACCCATCCATTCAAGAGTAGCTTTCACAAGATTTTAAAGACAGCTACCATGGTGACCATACTGGACCTCAGATTGGCACCATTTTGATTTATGACCTACTAGATATCATAAGCAGTCTTTTAGCGAAAACCCCATGCTGGATTGACCATCCCTTCAGAAGGAACAGTGATAAGATTTTCAAGATGTGCGCTGTGGTGGCCATACTGGATTTGCAAGCAGCACCATTTTCATCTAGGACCAACTAGACCCTGGGATGAATGTGAGTGTAAAGTTTCATCGCAATCCTCCAATTGGTTTGGGAAGAGTAGTAATAACAAACTTAAGCAACTAATGTTGGACAACAGACAAAAGACCATCCCATAAGCTCTTCTGGTCTATGACCAGTAAAGCTTAAAAAAAATACCTTAACAGAAAAAAATGACCATCTTGCTATAAGAACTGAACAAAACATGATATTCTATTTTCCATACTGACTAAATTAAAGAAAACGGTGAAAGACAACCAAATGAATGAATAAAATAACTTTGATGTAATGGACTGATGCCTTCTGTTTTCAAACAAGCCAGATTTATATCCCATTTATGAAAACAAGAATGAAAAGTTATCCAAGATACAATATGGGTTCACCAGTATTCATATTACCTCAGCCATATTCTTGTGTAAAACTTTTATCAACTCTTTTTAAACTCTTTTGAAATAATTGTCAAACAGGAAATGGGGAAATTTTTATTTTTCGTCGCCCAAATTTCTCCAAAAACAATGAGCAGCGTTGTTTCAATGTTACATTCATCACCAAGTTAGTTTGGAAGAACAATAAGTAAATAACGCTTCAAATGAAAGACTTTTAATTGGCTTATACCAAATAAGGTGCTGATGACAAAACTGATGATTATTACCCTCATGAAAGAGTTTAAATGATAATGATAACCTTAAGTGAAATGAAAGCCAATTCTTCCACTTGTTTAAAACTAGGAATGCAATTAACTCAAAAGGTCTAAGTGGCACAAGAAACGTGACACACATTTGTATGCAATCTCCTAAAAGTAGTGTTATACTGGTGAAAAAGTCCATTTTATGAAAGAAATTGTTTAATGGTAATCATGGAATGAAGCCTACACAATCAAGCTCACATAAAGTGAAACCTATGTACAGTGGACACTAAATGGCCCAAATTGATTTATCCTTTAATAGCATATACCATGTATACTTGCTTAAAAGACGAGTCCAACTGCAAACTGCATTGAACCAGATCTGCCTTTGCATAATGCGCCAACAGATCTGGTTCTATGCAGTTTGTTAAGAGTAATCATGATAACAAACAACCAAAAGTCTGATCTGCAAGCTCATTATAATACAGAAGATCACGATCTTAGTCATTTGCAATCAGGCTTATAAGCAAGTACAGGTGGTAACCATTATTTATAGGCGTGAAATGAACTGTGATGTCCTTTAAGAATAGACTGCCTTTATATTATGCAGGTTTTATTGCTATTGCCAGTTTTGTGACCAGTGTTTTTGGGGAAAATTTTGTTGTTGTTGTTATTGGTTTCATCATGCCAAGTGTCTGTCCTAAGGACACAGGCAACCAAACCAGGTTGGCCTGGTGGGTATTGAACCCAGGACCAGTGGAGTAACAAAATGTAGATACAAAGAAAGACTGGTAGTACTTATAGACCACAATAAATTATGGCATTTAACTGTATTATCCTCTGTATGTTAATAACTGTCATAATGCCTTTTTTTCTTAATTTTTACAACATTCATATAACAAATGCTTGCTGACACTGTTCACTAAAGTGACAAAGAC
Source organism: Megalonaias nervosa (assembly GCA_016617855.1). Lineage (NCBI taxonomy): Eukaryota > Metazoa > Mollusca > Bivalvia > Unionida > Unionidae > Megalonaias > Megalonaias nervosa. Next base: position 87,393 of record JAECUM010002926.1, on the reverse strand, counting down.
ATTCATAATAATTTTCAATACATCTCAAATATTAAAAGACCATGGAATATCTCTACACAAGAGAGTAAGTTATAAGGGATTCCCTAAAACTAAACTGATCTGATGATTCATCTGGGTTCAGTCAAAATTTATGCAACTAAACATGGAAGTGTCAAAATGAGGTGTTAACATTTTTTTCTGCTCACATTTAAAATATTCACAACTTATGTATGTGTGGACATGTCCTTTAAACAGAACTGCAGGTAAATGCTGCAGGTACAAGACACACTATTATCCAAATATGAACATTATTATGCCTATTTAATATTAAGTCCTATAAAAATTGGTTCTGTTATACAACAATTGAAAATTTTTGTTTACATACTGTTGCCAACTAAATCCACTGTTTATATAATTTCCTGTCTATGTACATGTTTACATTACTGTTTCCTATGTCCACTGTTTACATACTGCTTCCTGCATCCACTGTTACATACTGTTTCCTAAGACCACTGTTTACATACTGTTTCCAATATGTTACAAATTACAATGACCGTCAAATTAGCTGTTACTGTATTTACTTGCACATAAATTGAATCCATCTGGAAACTGAATAAACCCAGATCTAGATCAATGCAATTTGTTTGGCTTTATCAATAAAACAACACTGACCCAAATCTGCCCATGCATTATGTTCCAGTAGATAAGAGTTTATGTTGCTTGCGCTGGACCTGACAAATATGCAGTTACATATGGTACATTTATTTTACATTTGTGACCATGAATTACATTTGAAGTATTACAATTAATACTTGTACTTACGATTTAAAAAACTTCACACCACAAATTCCAAGACCCAACTAAAGCTAGTAATGATGATTGCATCACAAAGGGCATTGCTGAGCCTAAAACATGGGAACTTTGGTGTATATCCAACATTAAATGGGCCATAACTCCACACAGGGATGAAGCAAAATGCTGGCAATCAAATTCATGCAATAGTTAAATATCTTTAGGCTACAGATAAAATTCACCTTAAATCCTGGAAGATCCTGCCAAAAGAGCTGAAGCTGTAAAAGATGGGCAATCTCTTCAATAGTTAATATTTTAACTTTCCAATAAACATAATGGAAAGCAGACATCTGAAAAATATGCACATAATGGAAAGAAGACAACTGAAAAAAAGCACATCAAGACCTTTTCACTATAAAGCTGCAAGCCAAATTTTGTAAAAATCAGACAATCTTAGTTAAAGATATACTGCAAAAACCAAAGTTAAGGTGGACAGATACTCAGGGGCCATAACTTCCATAATGATAACATGGAGCGAGGAAATAAAATGCATTCAGAATCATATCAATAAAAAAGCTGCATTTCAAATTTAGTTAAAAATCAAACAATCCTTGTTAAAAATATGTTTGGAAACCAAAGTTAAGAAAATGTGCAAGTAAAGGTAATAAATAATTACATTAAATGCTGGAAATTTAATTGTGAAAGGTGTCATGTATGCCAAAAGCTGTGCTGCAAAACACTGAAGTTGATAGGCAATCTAGGGCCATAACTCCTGTAAATTACGTTAGGTAAAGTGAAAATCAACCTTAGGGCTGTTCAAGTAAAACATACATGCGACCCAGGGAAGGAACTTTTAATATGGGGTACTCACCCATAAATACAATTTAGAATTTTCTTTTTATTTTAATATGAACTCTGTGAAATCCAAGTACCCCCACATATATTTTTCTTAAAAACTGCCTTCCCTTGGTACCATACATGTTTAAATGTAACAGCCCTTATTTGAGATCTCATCAATATAAAGCCAATACCAGCTTAAGTTGAAATTCCACCACTACAGGTCAAGTTATGTTGTGGAGACTTATGTTAGGGGCAACAACTCTTCTAAATATTGACTAAGATGGCTCAATGCCTATATTGGTTGTTTTGGTTTTATTTGGCCATTATGGCACATCAACACTATGAAGGTAATTTTTTGCTTAGGTAAATGATGTAAATTGCCTTGCCTAATGCCTTAACCACTAAGCCGCCATTGATACTGGCTCAAAACTGAAATAATTACAGGTCACATTGACATTAAGCTGAAAATTATATTTGGCTGAAATTCAACAACTCCTAGTCAAGTTAATTTGTGGAAACCAAAATGGTGACCAATGGACAGATATGATTACAAAATTCGGTTGGAATCCAGTCAGTCCTTCAAAAGTTACTCTGAAGGACACAACATGACAGGACTGATAAACATGAGCAATACAATATGTCCCCTTCATTGATAAGGCACAGGCACAAAAGGGATGCCTACTTCTATGCTACATGATCAGCTAGAAGACTGAAAACTGCTATGTTGATTTTCACATGAAAAATTTATGTTCACAGCACAGAATGAATAATTTGCAACAGATACTGGAGGAAATAAAATGGTAACAAATATACTTTTGCCTTGGCAGTCAGATTCTTTTACAACATTTCCTAAACTATATATTCATTTGCAAACAGAAAACAATACTTCTCTTCTTATAAATATTGTCAAATAAAAGATTAGATAAAATACACATTAGGACTATTTCACTGAAACATGCATAATAACCTGAAAAGGCAGTTCCTTAACAATATAATCCAAGGTGCTCTGATTACTTTAAGAGTTCATTTTAAACTAATGCAAAATTCTAAATTGTTTCGATGGGTAGCAAAATGTTTTAAGTGCCTTCCCTGGGTCTCGAGTATATTTTACTGGAAAAGCCCTAACAGGAATACGTAACATTTTTTTTTTGCAAAGAACAATAGAAGGATCTGACATAGTCTTGTTTCATAATTCAATATGCAAACCATTCTGCTACTAGCAAGTAGCAACAATGCTTAATGTCCGATTTTTTTCTCAGGATTCTGAAAATGGTTCATGTTTTTTTAAAATGGACACTTGTCACTAGAAGATGCCACAGTATAGCATGGTCCCTTTTTATTAGGTGGCATGGTCATCAATCCATTACATTATATAGTGACAGAGTTGTATATTTTATCACCATATAAAGTCACCTCACACACAACACAGAACACTTACTGCCCCATTAATCAGTGTTACAGTGACAGATCACTTTATTTCTCACATGGTAATGTAGGTGTTGGAAACACCACATATCGTATATACTCAGTTAAAAACCAACTCCAACTTCAAACTGCACAGATGCTGATCTACCAAATCATAATTCACAGGCAGATCTGTGTCTATGCACTTTGTTAAAGAATAATCAGAAGTACAAACATAGACCCTACACTGCTGGTGAATTATGGGACAGCAGATCAGGCTTTATACTATTTGCAGTTGCATTCTACTAAGTGAGAATATATAGTAAATATTTCGACCAGGATTCACGCTTATTGTGTTGGTGGGTTTCATGGAAGGATGGGAAAAAAGAACAGGGCTTACTTGTTAAGTAAGTACAATCTATTTGATCAAGTCTGTAATAATGCAAATGCCTACCATAAACACCAAGGCCCCAGGTCTGCAATCAGATGACAGAAAGATGCAAAGTTGGAGTGTTTGAGAATATGGTATATTTAAATGGGATGAATATAAACTGCAAGATATGCTTGTTTCTTTACTAGAATCGCATGCAGATACAGGTATCCCTGTAAATACATGCCCTGAGTGACCTGGGTGGCAGCCTCTTTCATGTCTTAAGAGGTGACCAATATAGGCAACCTATCTACCATGGGATGCCATCCAGTGATGTGTTTCTCCCAACAATGGATTAGACTTTTTAAGAGTGTGCTTGAGATAGAAAAGTTAACTTTATACTTTCTACCATAATTTGCCTTTGATCTGTTTGACTTTTCAAGAGGTCTTGCATCTTTTATCTTTTGTCACAAGGGACACTTTTCATTGCTGTCTGGCAAATTTAAAATCTTTTATAACTAGCATTTCCCAGCACTATGTAGCCCAAACTGTGTTGATATACTATTAAAATCCATATATATATATTGTTCCATGAAGAACATATCACAGTGGATATAAGTGCATTGTCCTTACTGCTGCTGCAAGGGCTAATTCCAATATGTATTAAACTAGTGTTATGAATGTGAACCAATGAAACCCTTCCATGATATTCTATGCTGATGTGCAATTACATTTCTGTCAAACCCAGATCTGCAATCATATAATATACCAGACCCAAATCTACAGATCTATGAACATTATGTGCCACCCCCTAACCCCCTAAAATAAAAAAGAAAATGAAAAGAAAATTTAAATATCTACAATTTCCGATTGCCTGACCCCATTATGACAATGCAAGAGAAACAAAAAAGAAAATCTATATATCTACGATTCAGACTGCCTGACCCAACTCGGACGATGCAAAAGCTGCAACTGTGCTGATTTATACTGTTGACTCAAATACCATGCAAATTAACAGACAGATCCTGAGGTACCTACACATCATGAATGTTCAGGGTCTATGCTGTTCAATTATGTATGGCAGGTCAGAGAATGACTAGGACCTACAATCAATATGGCACAACACCAAATTGACCAGATCTGTTGGACCTTTCCCTTCGCACTCACAGAGTACAATACAACAGGCAGGTTCCCAGGAAATATTTACTTTTTAATAACAACCCTTGCATTTCAATTAACTATAATACCATTAATGTAATCATGAAGTTCCATCAGCAAATGTGAACATGGAACTGCTATTAACAAAGACATTCAATGACACATATAAACATTTCCAGAAAAACCTCTATGTACAGAGGATATGAAGAGGTGAGCTTGTCATATCAATGTATACATTCGTGGTAGAAATTACAGCTTGCAGTAGTATGTACAGTACACAAAATGAACCATGCAAAATATTTACCATATATATGTGATAAAGTAACTAAATGCTTTGTTAAATATCAATATTATTTGCAAAACACTGCTGGATTATTCCAGTTCTTCCACCTGTCTTTTGTACAGTATGGAACAACTCTTGGAGATCCTAAAGCTTCCAGTAAAATTTGAATAACAGCTAGATGAAAATCCCTCCCTTGTGACATTCACAAAGACTTATATGTATTCAAAGGACTTCGGGGTGTCAAATAACACCATACAGATGGATCATAAATGCTTGAGAATAAAAATAGCAGCAAATTCTTTGCACTGAATGATGACAAAATATACCTTTCCAATATCAGTCAAAACAGCTAGCACAGAGGCACAAATATATACACATATGGAATTAATCTACATCATGTAAATGACAAATCTTGCATGATTCGAAGTTTAATGTGGCAACTATATCTGATTTAATCATAAAAACATGGATTGTCATGTTATTTTACAAGTTGGTGCCCAACTGGTATAGACACTGATCTGTTGCTACAATATGCAACAACAAAAAGAATGTTTTCATCCTGACCCAAAACATATAGTCACTTCTAGTCACTTCTCCAATATATACTAGTCACTTCTCCAATATACACACACACACACACACACACACACATATATTCCCCTTTTGAGGTCCCACTGTTGAATGTGGGACAAGTCAGGAAAGAATCAATATTCCACATATGAGAAACATTCAACTAAAGATGAAGGCAGCATCATTCAACAGTCTTCAAAAGTAGAGTGACCAGCTCTGAACTTGGGTCTGTTAAGAGAAAAAGAAATATTGTGTTATCAAAAAATCTTCTGTAAGAGGCCTAAGTGGGTCTGTATTGCTTCTGGAGTGCTGCATGGAAATGATCAAATTAAGATGGCCCAATAAGCAACACTATTTTGCAATGTATTTTACAATGCATGTGTTGGTTTAGATTAAAGACAGTCATCTGTACAGTAATACATCATACATTTTTTTCTCAGATTATTGAATTTTTGAACATCTCAATAGTTTGTTGGTTTTTTTAATAAAAAAAATATTTAAAAGCTGTATTAGATGAAATTTCTCTAATTTAGAAATTGTTTCAATCAGAATCTTGTTCCCCGAAATATGGACAACTTGTGACTGTAGAAGTATTTAAAAATTAACATCAACACCTTGTTTAATTTTGAAGCTCATCTGCAAGAAATACAAGTTAAATTTATTTTTTCTTTCACTTACTGATACATGATATATTCGTACTATGATTAGTACAAAAGGCAACCAGTTGTATTAGATTTTGTAAAGTAACAGAGACACCAGCAAGAAATAATGAAATTATTATTATTATTATTATTATTATTATTACCTTTGGCTGCCTCTATCCAGAACCTGGACCTATCTGTCATGTATCGTAAGACCTGAAAGATATTACAATAAATATGAAGTCAAACTGTTTCAATGATAGTAGAGTAATATAATGTAATGTGGGTTAATAGTAAACAAGATTTATTCAAAAACTTCAAGTACAAATAATTGGCCTTTCCAGGGACTGTTATAATTATTTCAAGGAAATACTTACATCAACTTACCCACTTTTAAAGTTGAATTCTAATATCTCTGATACTGTATTTTTGTGGAGTACATCTTCCAAGTTTTAAAATAAAGTGTGATCAGTTTGTCTTGAAATCTAAACATCAACATATATACAATAATGACAGTCAACAAAAGTTATTGACACTACTAAATTTCCAGTTGCTGGTGTACTTTGTCAAATGGCTGTATTGTAGCTTCCAAGCTATGTCAAATCTCTACATGTTACTTCTTCAGGGGTTCTACCTTATAAGTGAAATTTTCATATAGATTATCAAATTCCTGGGCCATTTCTTTGCATTTTTGCCAAAGACAATGGTAAATGTTAACTGTAATGTGGCTTCTGCCTTTGCGCTAAGACTGTCAGGTTTAAACGTGATGACTTGGGATGGAAATCTGAACCTGGAGATTTTATCTTAAAGCTGACGTAATATTATTTTTCTCAGAATGTGCCTTTAAAAAAGAAATCATAAATGACTTCCAAAGGGCTCACTAATGATTGGTGTATTTTACTATTCATATGGGACTAGAAAATATAATCTCCCATTTTCCCCATAGCTATAAACTTATTACACAAAACACACACTGCTATGGGCTTATCCTCTTTCAACTCTCCAAACCATGAGAGCTTTTGTTCTGTAAGCCATCTGTAACTGAACATGCATTTCCCTATTGCTAAAGGGATGTTTAAATCATCGTTCACCATGCTTCATCCCTTTGCACGGAGTGTTTTACTGACTGAGACACTTTGGGAAGTTCAAGAACAAGCATATCAGTCAATCCAAAAGACAAGATATAATACTGAATTTGGTGTAATTCAATCAGTATCACAATTGAAACCATATTCTGATGTGAAATCATGGATGACGTGTAACAAGCTGCAGATGAATGATGATAAAACTGAAGCCATTCTGATTACAACACAAAGACTTTCTCATTCACATCCTTTACCTCAGACAATAAATATCAGCAACACCAACATTAAATTCACACAGTCAGTACGAAACCTCGGTGTTACTCTTGACAGTACTCTCTCATTGCACCAACATGCCATGAACATATGCAAGGCTGCATATCTTGAGCTGAGACGCATCAGCTCCATTCGCAAGTATCTTTCAGTTGATGCCACTAAAACACTTGTGTGTTCCTTAGTACTTTCAAGACTGGACTATTGTAACTCAGTTCTGTCTGGTTCGTCTCAATATCTACTCCAGAAACTTCAAAAGTTCAAAACACAGCTTCTCGGATCATCCTTAGAGTACCACGATCAGAGCACGCCTCCCCCCTGCTCTGTACCCTACACTGGCTATCCATACGATCCAGAATTAAACACAAAATTTGTTCTCTGTGCTACGTTTCACTGACAGGCTCCAGTCCAACATACCTTTCTGACCTCACCCATGTGTACACACCAGCAAGATACTTACGCTCCTCTTCCGACACTTGTATTCTCATTATTCCCACTATGAAATCATATGGACAATGCTCTTTTGCATACCAGGGCCCGGCAACGTGGAATGAATTGCCCACTGCACTTAGACACAGTGATCTCATTCAAGAGCACCCTTAAAACTCACATATTTCAACTGCAAGAACAGACTTAAAGACCTAATAATGTATTCTTACCTTAAATATTTACAGCATGTTTTCTGTTTTCTAATTTCGTGGTGTTTGTTTTTATTTTTGTAATCATATCATTATATATGTTTTTTAAGTGTTGTCAAATGTTGTAAAGCGCTTACAGCTTCTCAAGATTAGGCATTATACAAAGTCCTCGTTATTATTATTATTATTATATATAATTTTATTGTACAAACCTCGTCTGTGAGAACAATTTGTATAGAAGAAGGACCTTCTACAAAGATGTCCTTGATTCCCTCCTGTGGAACCTGGAAAAGCTGTGCGATTTGAGATAAAAGTTCATCCCTGCTTAGACTCTCTAGGTACAGGGCGTGGTACACTACAATAGAAAGTATCCGGCATGAGGGATGCAAGTCATGAATTTCAATACTAACTGCCAGACGGTGCACAAATTTGGCCATAAATTTCAAATCAGATGAATACATTTTAGAAACTTATTATAATATGATCATAAAAATATTTGAAACTATTGAAGTAATTGTCAACTCTCCCCGTTATTTGTACCCCCACCCCATCTATTATAGAAATAAAAAGCTTCATTGATATAAAACAATGCATAAAACATACTTCATTAACTTCTTTCTTAATTTCTAACCTTAATACAGTCATACTGCTTGCATTTTAAACAAAACAGGAGTTTCTTTCCTAACACACCATCCATATTTGCATGAACAAGTCTGTTTCTTCAGACAATTGTAGTTCATCATCTTCTGTAAGCACAGAATAATGCCATAAATTTCTGTAACTATGGGAGTTACATCTCACTGAACTCCTGTACAAAAGAGTTAAAATGCCTGCCATTTTTATTGTGTTAAATTTTTTTGAGAAATATTACAAGTAGACATTGCAAATATTGGAAGTCACTGACACAGGTTTACCTTCATTGTATGTGTAGTCCTAGGACCATTAGCCCCGTGCTGAAAATGGACTCTTCCAAGAAATGGGCATGGACACTGAGCAGGCTCATCATTTACACAAACAACTCATGCTTGGTTTGACACATCAACAAGATGATAGTGTTAAGGACACCCTAACCAACTCAGGTGAGAAATTATCAATTAATGAATGAAATTACCAATATTTGTGCCTTTTTTATATCACAGACTTTCATTTTTAAAATTGCTAAGGGGGTTAGGCCAGTACCTTATGTTTTAGGTAATAATAAGAAATTAAAGAAGCCCAATGATATATATCGTAAGAATTTGGTACATTTTTGGAAAAAGCTGTATCATCACAGAAAAGCTGTAACATTCAGTTTCGTTGTTTCTGAACAAAAAAAACCTCTCTAACAGATTGTTATACTCAGTTTTCTGTCACACTCACCTTTAATATCCGGAGTCACAGATAAGGCACTTTTACCAGTTTTTATTGTAAAATGCAACCATGAATACGGGCCATGCGCAAACAGAGAAGAGGAAAAAATTTTTACAACAGTCTCGTCAATACTAAATGGTATTCCCAGCATGTAGTGATTGAGGACACATAAATATAAACTGGAAATTGTTCATGTTTTGGACCAATATAAATATCAGGTATCCTAAAATTCTGATTGCTCTTGTTTAACATTTTTCCCCAAAAATGAATATAAATATGGCCTGATACTTGTGGAAAAATTATTTAAAAAACCATTCAAAATTGAGACTGAAAGTTGTAAAAAAAAAAGAAAACATACATATGCAGGATCTTTCTTAGGTGTTATTAGTAATAAAGGGATCAAAGGAGGTCCATGATGTCTTCTGGGCACTGATGAAAATCAGCTGACCTTTGGCGGATGGGAGGTAAAATGGGGAGACAGACCATAAAGAAATGATTTTGGGAGAAACACTTAAGTACTTTTGAGCTTTTGTCTAGTTTAATAGTTATTGTATTGTTATTCATGATGTTTTCGGATGAATATTTAAAGACGGCTTTTATTTTTCTTCATTTCATGTCAGAATGCCAAAATGTGCTCAGAAACCACAGGCAAAGAAATATTACAAGTTCCACAATGCTCGTATATCCGAGTTTGAGTGTGTGCAGATGAGTTTCAAAGGTTCTCATTTTGGACCATGTGTTTCAAAGGTATTCATCTTTTGTGTTTCATAAACAATTACTATTAAAGTCTGCATGCACATATATTAAGTTCAAGTCCTAGATAAACTATATCAATTCAAAATATATTACAAGATCATTAATTTTTTAATTATTCATGATAGGATAAACAAATCATTAATTTTTTCATCGTTTATTTCAAGTCTAAATCAATTTTATTTTTAATTTCCAGTGGTGAATCTTGCCAACAGACTCTTGGATCTGAGCTATAACAAAGAAGAGCTTGAGCAATCAGCAACTTCAGAAAGCCAGCAACCGGAAGACTCAACTTGGAACTTCTTTGCAAGGTGAGTGTCATTGTTATGTTATTGCCACATTCTAATACTAAATAAATACAAAGAAGACATTTTCCATTCTTCACAAACTACAATGTGACTGAAGGGGAAACCAATTTTTCCTTGTAAAATATGTTTCTTCTTCAAATACTTACCCAATCATAATACATTAGTAGTAGTTCTCCTCAGGTATTATGATTGGGTAATGTATTTGAAGAAGAAACCAAATTTTTCTCTAGAAAAATAGATTTCTTCGAGATTAACCAAATTTTTCTCTAGAATAATAGGTTTCTTCGAGAATACTTACCCAATCATAATACCTTAGGAGAACTACTACTAATGTATTATGATTAAGTAACGTATTTGAAGAAGAAATCTGGACAAGAGAACTATTGAGAGCCTGTCAAGTGTGAAGCTTAATCAACGAACATCATCAGAGGTCACCAGACAGTGATTTGTGATGGAAACTAAAATGCTATTGGGTTTTATTAAATAGATCTTTGCTGTGAACCCAAAGATAAACAACTCTTTCTTTTTTATTGAAATGAACATATACTGACTCATATTAACTAATTATTATTGTGAGTTTCCATCAGAATCCAAATCGGACTCATGTTCAAAACATGCTCTTTTATTACAGTATGAAGACATTATATATTGTAACCAAAAAATCCACTTCAATCCCCTCAAAAACATAAAATATATGCCAATACAAAATCTACTATCAAAATCTGCAAGTATGCTGGTTTGAAATCCTGATTCTGTCATATGTATGAGTAGAGATCATTGTGCAATAGTTCATTAACAAATTTTTTCTGGTTTTTGGTTTGTTTTCTTTTTTCAGGACTGATGGTGTGTAACTATCAAATATCTTTTTTGACAAGCTCATCTTAGGAAATTACTGCACTACAGTTCACAAATGAAGCCAGTTGCTTTACTATACCCCATTTAACATGGTGACTGTAACTGGCATAGCCCTCAAGCAGTTGGGCTGCACTAAGCTTTATCAGCTACACTGATATTGATTGCTGGAAAAAAAACATTATGTAAACCTAATCATGTTTGAATATTACTTCAATAAGGTGTTTATTGGACACTTTAATAGATAAACCAAAGACAATTTGATATAGTGACGTTTTACATATTCTATGAGAAATGGCCAGCTCCAGTATGTCCAGCTCAAAAGCTCTGATATGTCAGTTATGTTGGGCAAAGACAGTGAATTCAGTATCGCTTAAAGGTATTTTTTAACCCCCTGTTGGACATTTTTTTCCTGAAAAATTAATGTTGCCACTGGATACTGATGAAATTTATTACAAAAACATTTTAAAATGTTTTTTTTTTTTAATCATAAGTATCAAGAAAACTGATATATTTCATTAACTGATATATATAAGAAAAGGAGTAGATGTACCTTCCAGATTAGACTTTGCTGTTATTACAGTTTCAGTATTATCCATTTATGTATATCTATATTGTGTGCTCAATTTTGTCTGCTACTGAGGGTAATGCCTACCAGACGTTTGCCATGATTCTGAGAAGTAGATAGCTGTTTACCTGGATTTGTATTCAAGACCTGCATTTTTCCCTTGGAAATTCTACTGTGTCTTAGGTCAAGTGAAATTACTGTACATAGGACTTCATGAACATTATTCCTGTTTCATTTCAGTCTTGGTGAATCTATGATTAGAGTTTGTACTTGTGTTCAAATATAATTCTAGTAGAATTATTTAAAATTATTCATTGGAATTACAAAGTGCTCCTTGACTTTTTGAACTAAAACATTACTTTAGGATTATTGAGAACTCATTCAAAGACATAATGAATTGTATAATTGTGGTACAGCAACACATTCAAGACTATTGTTACATCCACATATTCAAGACTTCTACTACACCAGCACACTGGAATTCATTTGGAACATTCTGTACTTTTGGACTTGTGCTACAACATTTAAGATTATTTTTCAATTTAATTCACAACACTGTCTTTTAAAATTTTACTTTGTAACTTGAAGAAATAAATTTCATTTGTTGATTTTACTGAACTTGTTTCACTTCATTTTTTTACACAGTTTATGGCCTAGAATCATAACACATTTATTAATCACTTTTTATCTTTCTAACAGGAAAAAATTTATAACAATTTTGCATAGAATCTTACCCTACAACTCTATTTTTCCTCTTTTCTTATGACTGATTTAAACAAGTTTTACTTTTTATTATTATTTCATACACACAAGGTCTTGAAAATAAATAACATTTATGTAACATGGATATGTGGCAATATTAGAAGTTAGTTTTGTTGCTTCCCTTAGTTCCAATTAGAGTCTATACTACCTGCTTGTTGTTTTAATGTCTGGTATTCTGGTATGTGCTGACACAGTGCCACACATGATGCAAGGGTCTGATGTTACAACTATCTTATGTAACCAAAGTAAAGAGCCAGGGACAATCATTCAATTGCAGGATTCTGAGAAGTCTCAAGATTAGTTGTTGCTGTAGGATTTAATGCCATTTTCAGCACAAGATAGGCTATACCTGGCGGCCAGTATAACTGGTAGAGGAAGAACCAAGGAAAACCCGGGAAGAACCACTGACCCATGTGAAGCTACTGGCAGGCTTTCTCACGTACCCATGTTAGCCAAGCCTGAGACTCGAACCCACACAGACAGAGGTGAGATGGCAGTGATCCAGAGTGGTAAGCACTTTAGACCACTCGGCCACTCGGGGCCCAACTTGAGATTAGTAAATATATTTTCACACCCTCATTATCTTACAGTTTTGGGCTGACCAGCCTTTATGTAATTAGGATAATATAATTACCAGTAGTCCCCCTCTTAAACGGCCCCCCTGACCAGCGGCCACCCACTCCTTACGGCCAGAATCTGTCGGCACCAATGAGTTTGTGTTCAAAAGTACCCCTCACAAAAGGCCACCCTGCTAACGTGACCAACGGCCAGCATATTAGTGCAAAAATATAAAATTTACCCCTCACAAGTGGCCGCATTTTATTCTGTAATATGTATCCAGAACCAGTATTTTATTCATAACGTGTGTTAAGTAATCCAATTTCTATTTCCCAATGTCAGGTTTTCGTTACTAAAAGAAGTGTTGACTAAAGTACATATACCACTAAGGTTAATATATCATTTACGCCCCACGAGAAGCCACATTTATTCCATAAAGCTGAGAAAGACTAAAATTTTAATCCATACAAAAAGGTAAGTACATGTAATCCGATTAGCCTTACTGCTGTGTTATCATGAGATGTCCGGTTTAGTCACTCTGATGATTGTTAAGATTACAATTATTGAACAGTAGTAACAGCTGAGAAGTGGCGGTATTGATGTTCATTACACAAGTCAGCGGGAAAATGGTTTGATAGCCTTTATGGCTTCCCTCAGTAGGATGTTGAGCTTGTTCACTTTCATAATTAGTGGCTATTATTACTGACTATAATTGTCAAGTTTACAAATCCTAATGGCCGCAAGGTCAAATCTGCGTACATATCAAAGCCATTTTGGCTTCTCTCACTTAGTGTAAAGAAATGTAAACACAGTAGGGTACCAGACTGCAACTAATGAACCATGTGACAAGATCGCCACCTTTAAAAACACATGGCATTTTGTTTAAATGCAGAAAAATTGTTTTATCAGTCTTGTAGTTTGCAACACTGATGATTACAACCAGACTTAACTGTCAAGTTCATAGCAGGGTCAGCATAGGCTAAAAATAGATTTTGTGCAGACACACACAGAGAAATTAAACTTGAACAAAACAGGACACCAGACAAAGACCGAAAAATCACGTGACAACACATTTATCGCTTCCTTTATGAAGAAGGCATTTCGTCCGCTCTACAAAAGTTTCGTCTGCATAATTAAATCACATACAGTTAGCAACATTCGAATAAATCATTACCAAACATTAACATGTCATCACGTAAACGGAGACGATTATTTCAGAAAAAAGTCAGTTATTCTACTAGACGACATCGGGTGAGGTGGGGAGGGGGGACTTGCCGAACAATATTAGGTAGAAAAAGACTCAAGTAAAACAATTTTATGTTGAAAACACTTGAATAAACAACATCGTAACCAATAAGGAGGTTATTCAGCAGCAGTGGGAAAATGGAGTAAATAGAAAGAGAATTACGTATGTACCAAGATTTAAATGACGTTTTTGAATGGTTTTGCAATGTGCATGACAACAACACCTGCTCATATATCACACTTATGCCAAGAATAAGAACTATTAATGCATATTCAGTTGAAATAAGTCTATTACTATAACAAGAAGAACCTTTTAATAATTAATGTTAAACGAAGATATTAAGTGCTTTGAAGTATGTAGCTTTCTTACTACGTATATAACATATACTTCTCACAAAAAATTTAGTCCCCCTCTGGAAAGGCCACCTGTCTTATAAGGCCACTCTCCCGGTGCAGAAGGGGTGGCCGTATAAGAGGGGGACTACTGTACTGAATAATTGTATGGAATAATAATGGGCATCCTATAACAAATAACCAACATGATGAGTTAGCAACCAGTCATTTCATCTCCTCAATCAGACTTGACCAACAAAAGGCTGACCACCATGCAAGCAATTAAGAGGTGCTCAATAAATCAATGGATGACAAAACTGACAAATGAGGTGATAAATATTCCTCAGGAATGAAAATGGAGCAGGGAAAAGGTTGTAAACAATGGTATTTCAATGAAGTGATAAAACTCCAAGATGTCGCTTCAAAAGTGGAAAAGTACTAAGAAAAGTGGAATCTCTGAGGTCTTTATAAGCATGCTCTATAGCACAAGCAGAACTAGTAACTACAGGGTTTTGAGCAAGCTTGACGACCTTTAACCACCAATGTTGCCAAGCCAAGCCAAGCAAGATGCAACATCTTGTTGGGCTTGGAGGGCTTCATATATGAGGCAGTGGATATAGTCCTAAGGTATTACACTTGGGTAACATGGTTAAAGAAAGCTGTAACTGCCTGAGATGTCCAACAAATGACAAACATCTGACACACAGTGCCCCCAGTTATCCAATTATTCCTTGTAATTATTCAGTCAGTATGCTTTCCCAATTATTTAAACATGATGAAGTTCCTAAGCATTAGATAAAACCTGTTTAAGCTTATCTCCTGGACTAACAACAAAAACATACTATGATTCAATGAATGCCCTCAATAGAAAGCAATATCTCAAATCATGTGATCTGTTACCATTATGTGGCAGTGTGTCATTGCATTCAATGCCATTACAGAGTGATAAATCCAGCTTACCATCTACACTCACTCACACTGCAAGTCCAACTGCTAGCAACACACTGATTTGCTGTCACATAATGTGCTGGCAGATCAGTGTCTTTTAGTTTGGTCTACTGACTACTCCTAACAGTCACAGGCAATATATCATGTAATGTGTACTAATACTAACAAAGATGCTTCGATGTTTTCATGATATTTTTCTTTATGTCATGTACTTACTGGCTCCAGGTTCCTGGCAGACATACAATGTTAGCCTGGGCTGTATAGGCCTACAAAAATGCATAATGTAAATATTAATAATAGGTAAATAAACATGAAAAGCTGGAAATTGAAATCTTAATTTTCAAAGTGCATAAAAATAAATTGACTGATGTAGTTACTATTACTGCTATTATTATTGGGGATTTTTTAAGTCATTAAAAAAATCATAGTCATGGTGTCAAAAGGTTATGTCAGCAATTTACACCCATCAATAAATGCCTTGATAAAGAAAGCAGTTGCCAAAACATTGACAGAAAATAACATTTTATTATAACTGTTATTATTATTATTATTATTATTATTTCAGGACAAGTTCAAAACAGTCAAATATCAATCACACAAACACTCAGCATCACTTGAACCACTTTGACATTCCTGATATAAAGCCTGCAACTCTCAAAAAAAAATCTAAACTGCTGAAAAAGGAAACAAAAGATTGGCCCTACAGCACTTTTAAAATACTGATGGCAGCGACCTGATTAAAACTGTGGCAAGGAAATCATATGTATTGATGTTCATCTTTCTGTGCATTCATACTAATATGCCCAATGGTTTACTGTCTTTAGTGAAATACTATTACATGTTAGTTTACTGGGCTGTATGAAATGTTATGCCAGTCTTGCACACCATACACCCAATTGGAATGCCCTTGGCTAAAATATACCAAACATGCAAGTCAGCCTAGTAAGAAAAATCATACATTTTGTTTGCAAGAAATTTCTTCATAAAAAAGAAATGCAGTCTATTTCGACCACCTTGGCTATTTCTATGAGGTCTGACCAGAAAGTTACAATTAATAAAATAGTTTAATACATTCGTAACTTCCTTGTAAATTCTTGTTTTGTAGGTACCGAGGTCATCCAGCTAATGGCAGCTATCAGCATATATTCGAGGTATGATCCCTAAGATTTAACCTCAAAGTTACCAAAGCCCATACTCTTCGTGGGTTTGAGTCTCAGACTTGGCCAATGTGGGTACGTGAAAAAGCTTGCCAGTAGCTTCTAGTGGGTCAGTGGTTCTTTCCGGGGTTTTCCCTGGTTCTTCCTCCACCATTTATATTGGCTGCCATGTATAACCTATCTTGTACTGAAAAATGGCATTAAACCCTATAACAACAACAACAACAACAACCAAAGTCCATACACCTTAAGCCAAAGGCAGAAGGAGTATAGCATAACATCCTGTACACCCCAGTGAACTAACACCTAATAAATTTATTACTTCATACACTTTAGATCAACTTTTTTATTGAAATAAAAATTCATAAAAAATCACTTAGTGCTTGGTTTCAGCAGTCATCTCCCTTGGGCCAAAAAATCCATTTCTAACCACTGACAAATCAGCTGTGCCTAATCGGAATCTAGCCTTTTTTTAACATTACAATTTCCAATGGTAAGAAACCATAAAGAAACTCATTTCTATATATAATAAAAATTATTTCATATATCTGGATCAAAAATTAAATATTAACATTTTAACTTTTGAAGTGAAGGCAGTCTAGTCTTGTTTTTTAACCAGTTGTCAATTGCCAATCATGTTACTTGCACCTGAGCCACATGATCTAGTCATAACCATTTTTTTTTTAGTTCTTACAACCCATTAGAAATTTTTTTAACAGAAATATTGAATTTTATGTCCTGATAACTGATCAATCACATTGGTGATATTCCTACAATTTGTTTATTAGTTATTAAATGATCTTACCTGTTATGTAAAGCATTGTTTAATCGTATACCATCAGCCAGGCCACATATTTGAATGAGATCATCACGTGATAGCCGTAATATATCTGACCCTGCAATTCCAATGATTAAAGACTAAAATAAGTCAGTGATAGATGTACTTCAGAAAGCTGTATCTAGATATTTTTTAAAGTTAAAAAAACCCTCAATTGGGATGGAGATCACTCACTTGCCTGACATCTATAAAAAAAAAACAAATGCAAGAGGTTAGGAAATGAAATATGAGGGTTTCTGGTGCTTTCTGTCAACATTTCTTAAAATTTTGTTTAATGGTTATGAAAAAAGCTGTTTCAATGTTTTACTCTGTTTTTCAACCATATCTGATGACAGATCAGCATCATTTGTATAAAATTTAAAGGCCTTTAAACCAGAATGCTTCCAGTCAAATTTGATTAAATTTTTTAATTACTGGATATTTGTTTAAAATGTTTTTATTTTATGTAACAAGAGCCATATTGGAAGGCAGGTCTGCACCTTGAAATTATAAAAAAAAATTCTGAGAAGTTTTTAAGAAGTGATTTAATGTTTTTTTATTTTTAGCAATGGTAGCCATACTGAATTATGTATGAACATGATTTGTGCTAATTTGCGGTCAAGAAAAGTAATAACTTGCTTGTGGATATGGATGATGGATTCCCAAAAACAGGCTATCACATAAGCTCTTGTGGTCCGATACCAGCAGACCTATAAAAATAGCCAACTTTTATAACCTATCTCCAGCTTACTTTAACACATAGTTCTTACTGCAATTTGTGCAGCCACAAAGTTACCTGTATATATATTCTTGTTACCTGAAAAATTTTGGAAAACCCTCGCATAACTTGTGAATCTATTTAACTGCAACCACTGTTGTACTTCTTTGGCTGCTGCTTCTGACGAGAGAGGCTGAAAAGAAAACAAATACATATAAACCATTATTCAGAAAGACATCTGCTTTCATTTTTAAATATCTATGAAACCTGAAATCTTTATGGCACTCAGTCAAATCACAACTGAGCTAAATTATGCAACATGGAATTAAAATTAAAAAAAATATTTGTCAAACATGTTTCATTACAACACAATGAACTGTCACATAAAGCTATTAATTTATCCCTGAATATATAGTCTGAAAAATAAATGCCTATTGGCAGGATTGTGTATTGATGCGCCAAGCAAGAAAACTAAGTTGCATTACTTGCTAATAAATAACACTTACATGATAACTTTTTGATGCTTTTTTTTAATAAAGAAAGAAGCTACTGTTCTGAGGTTTTATTTTTTTTTGTTGTTAAAATTATGTCAGTCTGCTTATGTACTATGTATTGCACTTCGAGATAAATGTACATAGTATCCAAGATAAATGTACATAGTATCCAAGATAAATGTACATAGTATCCAAGATAAATGTACATAGTATCCAAGATAAATGTACACAGTATCCAAGATAAATGTAAATAATATCCAAATACCTCCACCTGGGATCCTCAAATTCTCTGGACAGTTTGTTCACAAAAATTAACATGGCAGCCAAATATTTGCAAAATTTTATATAAAACATTTAAAGACAATATAACAAGTTGTAACACAAATGAAAAGTCTGTGTCAATTTCAGTTACTTGTCAGATGCTGCTCTAGTGTGTGTGAGTATTATCCTTCCATGATTGGTTTAATCTCAAACTAATTATTTAGAACAGATCATTTTACTAACAGTTTTTCTTCGAGGGGATTAAAACTAAATTTACTATGTAATACTTACCTGTGCAGTTTTCTGGAATGGAAAACACTGGATCAACCAGTCTGACTTCCCTTTACAGGTCATAATAGTGTATTTTCATTCTTTTCTAGAATCGCAACTAATGAAGGACATCAGAAATGGGTGGGAGTAGAGTAGTAATGGGTTAAGTATTACATACATAAATACTAGTACTACATTTTAATATCAGTAATAACTTACCTGTCACAATTATTTAGCTAAATTTGTCAACAACAAGATAGGATGATGAATTGTATTGTAAAAAGAGTAAAAGGTCCAAAAAAAATTCTCACCTTGTAGCCCAGCCACTCAAAACTGCCATTTTACAGCAGCAGTCTGGGTCACTGTTTGTAAAGCAAATGTTGGACCCAGAGAACAAATACCTTGCATCTGGTTTGCTAAGGACCAAAGAAAAAATAGAAGGTTGTGTGTGACTGCCTTCATAATAACCTCCAAAAGACGAGTGACTGAGGCCGACCCAGGAAGCTGAGACAGCCCTTACTTCATCAGCTTTTATCGTCTTAAATGAAAAGTCTTTTTCAGTGAAAGACTAATCAACTCTCCTGATGGTTGGCAAAATCCATCTATAGTGGATGCCAAAATATCAGCCAAGCCCTTTAAGTGGAGAAAAAGCATTTCCTACCATTCCTTCTCCCTTCAGCAACTGCTAAATAGAACTTAAGTGCTAACTAGATAAAGGTGTCTATCATGAACAACTACAGCACAGATGCAACTGAGACTAGGGATCTCTATCAAGGATCTTGGTACTGATGGAGGCTGCTTTTTTCCAGAAAAACCTGGCTGAAAAGGAGTATGTGTGTTTGGACTGGGGCATTATGCCAGACATGTGATATCATGACCCACCCAGTCACATCATCCTGAAAACCACGCCAACCAATCCTAACACTAACCCCTTAATACTGAGCACCAAGCCAGACAGCTGCTAGTACCATTTTTATAAGTCTTTGGTATGACTGTCAGGATTCGAACCCATGACCTCCTGCATCCAAGGTGGATGCTCTAACCATTTAGGTGTGAGTGTGAGTGTGATTTGGATTTTTAACGTAGCTTTAACAATTTTTCAGTCATATCGCTACGATGTCTGCAGTGTGGCAGTTTATAGTGATGTCTAGCACTGGGGCATCATGCCGCAGACATGTGGCATGATGTCCCACCCAGTCACATTATCCTGACACCAGGCTGACCAGTCCTAACACTAACCTCTTAATGCTGAGCGCCAAGCAAGGCAGCTGTTAGTACCATTTTTGTAAGTCTTTGGTATGACTCGGCCAGGGTTTGAATCCACAACCTACCACATCCGAGGCGGACGCTCTAACCACTAGGCCACCGGAGTGGTCCTAACCATTTAGGCCACTGAAGTGGTTGGCTGACATGGAAACAGAATTTTAATTCCTACTGAAGCAAGCACGTCCCTCCTTGATTGATAAAATATGTAGTTTGCTTCTTCTCCAAGCTGATGCAACAGCTAGAAGAAAGATGGTTTTAACAATAAGATTTTCAATGAAGTATCACTCAAAGGTTCGCAAGTGGTATTAGTCCACAAGACATGTGAAAGGTTCCATCTTAGCATCAACTGGTGATATTCCGATCTCCGTAGATTTAACAAGATCTGCCAAATGAGGATCTGAGTTAAATAAGTGGATTTTGGAGAATATAAGATTGTTTGAAAAGACAGACATATGATCTTTGATTGTAGAGACCTAATATCGCTCCTTCAAAAGGAAAAGTAGAAAATCTGCCACTGCAGGAAGAGGGATTGACCCATTTCCTACTTCACCAACCACATTAGATTCTTCACTTTTCATCACAGATGTTAGATATAGAAAGCTGTTGTACCTGGATGATGCAGTTGGCAACCTTGCCTGAAAACTTTAAGTAACACCCTGGGTTGGTTGATCAATAGGACTAGGAGGTTGCTGAACCAAAACTTCTGGGGCCATAAAGGTGTGATCAGGATTATCCATGCTTTGGATTTCCTGACCTTGCAAAGTACCTGTGGAATCAACCTGAAGGGTGGGAATGCATAAGTAAACAATTGATCCTACTTCAGGCTGAAGATGCCCACTGCCCAAACTCTTTGGTCTGGGTATGGTGAAACATAAAATAGAAGCTTGCTGTTGAGTTTCATTGGAAACAAGCCCACTAGAGGTTTCTCCCTGACTCTGCAAGTGTTTTATGCAGATACCATTCTGTTGGGAAAACCTTGTTTTACTGTCCACATGGATTTTTTTCCTGGAATGTGATGAACTCAGCATGTAATCCTTTCTGATTCTCCCCAGCACAGAATCTTCCAGACTTCAATGCAGAGAGAAGGACCATGAGTACCTCCTTTTCGTCAAGGTATGCAACGACCAATCTGTTGTATGATGAGGTACTCATGATTTCCTAGGAACACACACACACACACACACACACACACACACACACACACACCCCTTTGTGAAAGGGGCAGGAGACTGCAGACATCCTCACCTTACCTATGCATCTCCATATTGAATACAATTGATGTTATTGTGGAGTGGGCTTATAGGAGGGTTGACTACTTTGCTACTGTGGTTGCCTACTTTTCTTCTGCTGTTCCATAATTCATTCAGACCATGTTCATTTATTGGCCAGCTGTATTCCTCAAAATCCTGAGATATAATAGCAGGAATGAGACAGCCCAATAAAGTCTCAGATTCCAGGGGTGCAACCATAAGAAGATTTCTGCTATGCACTAACAAAATCTTTGAGGTGTCTGATGTGATACTGCACAGGTAGAAGAGCTCTGGCTGAGGATATCATTCACAATGCTCTGTGGAACCAACTATAATAATGTTCACTGCATTAAATAACAATAATGCAACTAGTAGATGAACCTCTGTACAATATGCAAACACTTAAAGTGGAAACACTGAAGGGATAATTTTAATGTCCCATTAGAATTCTACATATTGCTCCAAGTAATTTCTGAACTCATGAGGAGTAGAAGAGGCTGGTGGCTCATCATGCATAAAGCACTGAATAAATTATCACTGGACTTTCAAAATGAACCTTTGCTAAATAAGGACTAACAAAGAAATGTATCAGGTCCTGATACAGCACAAGCAGCACTGTAACATTTTTTCTATGTCTGAGAAGGAACGAGGATGTGTTATTACACATAGGCCTATGATCAGAAGTCAGACTGAGTCAATGTACATGCTTTAAGAATTTACAGAACTAGTGAATGGTGCATCTAGCAGGGACAAGGGTTTATCCACTGCAGAAAGATTAAACTAAACAAAAGTGACAGGTATCATATTACTGTTATTAAACAACAATTTATCCCAGTTTTATTCCACTCTACTGGTTTTAAAAAAGTAATTATTAATTGACAACAAACTTACTACATCCAAAATATTTAATACCTAACTGACAAGCATTTCTGCTGAAGGTGGATGGTGAAATTTTATTTGATCAGATCCCCAAATAAATCTTTTAGAAGATGACAATACATTTTAGCTGTTGTTACTAGTATTTTCTTTTCTTAAATTTGTCTTAGGCTTCACATATTTTTTTTAAAAAAAGGTATGAAGTGCTGACATACTGGTGTAAGGAACCATATAATGTCTATGGTAAACACCCCATGGCACTCATTCATTTATTGGGTTTTTGGAAAATCTAAGAGACAAGCTTTCACACATCTACTGCCTTTTGTTTTGTGGATAAAGAGTGTTTAAACACTTTGGAGAACATAATAACCAAACAAGCTAAGTTACTGACATCTCTATAGATTGTCTGACAAAGAAACAATGTGTAAACTAGACCCAGTCATCTCTGAATTAAGCTTAGCCCCTAACATCTTTATTGACTCTAAACAATTTATAAACTGTATCTAGCACCATTTGAAATTTACTGCATTAATGTATTTATTTGGAAGTTTGTAGGTTAACAAATTAAAGACAATTTGATATTATGGTATTTGAAATATCATATCATGGAAGTCAGGCAAAAAGTGAGTTTAGGACCTCTCTCTATCAGTTTCCTTCCATAACTGATAACAATAATTTCTATAACTCCAGGCAAGTTCAAAGTCTGTGAACTACATCATATTCCTATTTTTCTGGACAACTGATTAAAGCCCAACAAGTTTCAAACATTGCTAGAAATGTATCTCTAACTATAACCATGACCCAGATTATAATTAAGTATAAAACTGTTGACTGAAGCAAGTTCTAACATCGATTTTTATTTCATAACAAAAAGATTGTTTGTGACAACAGGAAGTATAGCAACATGATAAAACATCAAATCAAATTATGAAACCCTTGAAAATTTTAAATGTAATATTTTCTTTCAAATATGCAAGAAAACATCTTCAAACAACAATTCCAAATAAAGCAAGGATTCCCTCAATATGCAAATGAGCCAAATTACTTTGACTAGTTCAGAAATTTAATCACAGAATAAAGTTATTTTTAATGTTCCAATATGTCTGAAGACCAAATAAACTACATCCAAAATAAAGTTATCAAGAAGAAACCTACGATTTAATAAAACTGAGATGACATGAACTTGTGAAACTTGTGTGTCTGAGACAGTGACCTCTCTGTTTATGGAACTGAGTAATCAAAACTGGTGTCAGCTGTTTTTGTTGCTGCCCACTGAAAACATCTACAGTTAATTTATACAATATATATAGGGTAACCAATGCAGTTTCAATTACAGTCAATCACCTGGTCGTGGTGTGAGTAAAGCATTCTTAAGTTCATGTTCCAACTTGAATTTTTCATTTTTAAAGGGCTTAAAAAAAGGAATGTCTGGAGATTGTACACACAACTAAAAAGTATATCATTTGAAATTTTAGTGTCTGGAAAAATTTATCTGCATTTGTCCATTAATGATGGTACGTACATCAGTGTATCCCCCCAAGGATACAAGATTGGGAGTCAAAATTCTCCTTGGTGTTAGAAATGGGTGTTAGACTAAGTAAAAATGAATTTTGGTATCAAAACTGGGGGTCAAATAAACACTTGGGGGGTTCCCTGAAGCACAAACGAGGGTAAAGGGAAACACTGACAAAAAGAATGAAGTAATTTGAATCAACACTTCCCACATTCACAAACAGAAACTAGAAATTAGTCTAGGGGTAAAGAATGCTTTCAACTTTTGTCAGTGAAGTTGCTAAACATGCATGAAAAATCAAGCTAATCAATCTTTAACAGACGGACAGTTAAGTACATACAAATAAGTATTTATTTCTTACCTAAAATGCTCAATATAAACAATGTGCATTATCTAAATGACAAGGTATGTTAAACAAACATGCCCATTTACACACTAGTACATACATTTTTAAGAAGGAACAGAATATGTATCATGGAAACTTGGTCATAGTGATCCAATTTTGGCAACCATGTTTCCTTCCAGATGCATGCATGCATATTATCTGTAGAAACAGGAAAGATACTCACTATAAAACACACAGGCAAAAATATAACATTTTAGCAGTGTCATGACATCAGCACAAGTAGGTCACAATGACCTATATTTGGTAGTGTAGTGCTTCATTCCCAAGGCTGCATGAACATTTCAAAGTTTGGGACATTGCACCCAAGATATGACACTAAAAGTATATACAACATATATGACATGACACACAATATGAACAGCATAATAGGTCAAATTGACAAACAAAAATGCTGACACTTTTAACTGCATTTAATTACATGACTTCATACCAAGGAATACCCAAATGCAACTTTACTTTCAACTAGTTAACCAATATTGAAATTCGAGTCTTGAGACAAATTTTCATTAATTTGGAACATACATTCAGAAGTTAATCACAGTAACCGAATTAAAGCAACCACAATGGCACATGTGCTTTTACTGTACAGTACACTGCCCCTCCTTTTGCAGGTGGTTACCAAATGGGTAACATTTCTTCACAAGTAATTTAAAAGGAGAGATGGCAAGGACCGATAGTTGCAGGGTGTCACACTATTCCCTGCTACGCTTGGCTCAATGAATTGTGTACATCTTCATCATGAGATGCATCTATTTTGCATCTTTAGTCTGAAATGGTGTAATGAAAAAAAAGAATTATAGGATGGAAAGTGAGGAGGTCCATTTAGATAGATGGACTGATGTGTGCAAACAAAGATCCACACACAGACATATTTATGGATGCACAGTATGCCAAAGATACACATTACCATTAATAGCACTGACAGGTCCACATTGCTGGTGGCCTTTGTAATGTATCAGCCACATTTGTAAAATTTATGTAGTGGATTAATAACCTTGTGGACTTTTTTCTGGGTTATATTATACAAGTTAGCAGCCCAAAAATGATCACTGCTTTCTGTTTAGTTACATAATAATGCAGAGAGACCATATCAGACAGCTTCAATTGCTAACTTTTATGAAAAGAATTTTCATGAGATACTCATCAAATATGCAATTGTTTATTGCTACACGAGATGCTTCAGATCACATGGAGGATTAACTAATGCATGCTCAGAAAAACTGGTTTGATTGGTATGGTATGGATGCACAGCCCTATTAGCTGACCTGCTGAATCGGCACCTTTGATCTGTGTACACCGCAATATACAGTGTCCTTCAGCTAGTAAGGAATACAAAAGTTTATAACGGGTGAATACAATAGTAACAAGTTAGAGAAAATGGCAGTTTGTAGCAACAAGATTTGGCGATGCAAAACTTGAATAGTTTTATAAACCTTAAAACTAATCAATATTTGAAAGTAATTTGTTTAATTCGAATTACTAAATGGGGTCTATGGCATGGCTATTATATTTGAGTCAAGTTATAATGAAGGTTATTTTAAAAAAGCAGAGCTGTATTACCTCTTTACTGAAGACAAATATTGAAAGCAAACAACAGTCTTGCATGTGATTATTAACTTCAATCCCCTTCCCTATATATACTGAGTGACACTGACTTTGTGGCCCCTAAATCACTAATGATCTTTCACTCTCCATAGTATCTGACAATGAATGGCTACTGTTAAAGTCATAATACCAATTAAGAAAACTTAAAGCTGAAAACATCATCATAATCTTTGTTCTCTTCTGCTACATGGTAGAAAATAACCATGAAAATCAATACAGACCGTTGCAAACTATTCCAGTCACAATGGTGTTAAAAAATAGCTAGACTATCAGTATGTCATAAAATCATACAAACTCAATGACCAAATTTCATTCACAGCATTACAGAATAAGATCGGAGGCCATCAAGATTTACCAATTTCTAACCAAATGAGTAATGGGTTTAAAGTATTTTTTCTGACAATTTATATGTTACTGATGTGCAAGAACTAACTTTAGATGAAATAAGGAGAGGCAAAAGCAAACAAAACTTAAATATCTACCTTCATATAAAGGTCTGAGAACTGATGAAACGCCTTCTTAATCTATAATACGCAGATTCTTTAAATAATGTATGGATATACGTGCAAATTTTCCATATCACAATAAAAGACACGTACATTGTTAATCTGGAATTGTACAGAAAGATCTCTAATACAGACATAATGAGAAACAGCAAAGAAAATGAACTTAATTTATTTTTGTCAAGGGACATTATCAGCATTGGTTATTTCTGGTACATTTTTTTCTGATACTCTATATACATGTGAGGATAAAAGTATGTAAAATACAAGAAAAAGCAAATTTTAGAGTAAATTATGTTCTCTGAGAATATTTACCTGATCCCATTAACATTATGAATGTCAGTAACTGCTAACTCCAAAATTCAATCCAACCAAAAGATGAAAATTCATCTTTTCTGTCTATATCATAGACAAGGGGCAATAACTCTTGTTCATTACCTCCACTTGAAACTTGAGTCTTTAAGCTGAGCGAACCACCAAAGAGGATGCTAGCAGTGTGAAGTGGTTAGAAAGGTCTTCAAGTAATGTGATCAGGTAAGTATTCTCAGAGAAACGTAATTTACTTCAAAGTTTGGTGTCTCCTTTGAATATACTCCCAATTACATCAACATTAGAAGAATATGTAATAGGTGAAGGGAATGCTAAACATTCTACCTATATTTCAAGTGTCCTTCCAAGGAATGAAGATTGACCCATTCTCATGCTTAAAGCAACCAAGCTGGATGTTAAGATGACTACTGAAATCTCCTTACCATCCAAATTCCCTGGCAAATCCAGTGAAGCTAAGAGGCTGTGTTGATTTAATTTGGCCTAGTGGCCATCTCAGCCACATCCACAAGTTTCACCAGAGTCAAAGTTTGTCTCTGCAAAGTTAGATCCCCAAGATAAAAACTCCAGATGTTTGACTCTGCATGCCAGCCAGCAGTTTCTATAATGCCTCAAATCAAAACATTGTGTTCAAATGTGAGGCTGACAGATATAGTTTTAATTTCATGAGCTAAAATCCTCACAGGATGATTTCAATCTTCTGAGATGTCACTGTATGCCAAGTATGCCAAGTGCCATGGGAAGAAAGAGTCATTTGCAGTTGCTATGACTAGTCTCTGTGCATTTCAAGTAGTGCTTGACGGTGTGGACAAGGTTTTGTATGGCAACTGCTCTCAACTATAGATGACATGGAGTATATGACAACTCTCTGATTGCCCATTAACAGTGACTGATTCCTGGCCACAAAGCCTGGTTGTTATCAGAATCACCAAACCATCCAATCTGAACTGAAGATACTTTGTGTTGAATGAAAGGGCATGATTTGCATGACAACAGTCTCAGCGAGGTCCAGCCTAACAACATGAACTTTGCCATGGTAAGCCATGTTAGGACCAGGGCCTAGGACAACTAGGACAAAATCCCAGGGGACCATGACATTCAGGGGTCAACCGCCGTTACAATTTGTAATTCATAAAGGCCTACTAGAGAATTTTTCTTATGCCCCAAAAATCCTGTCCACTGCCATGGTCAGGACCATGCTAGTAGGTCTGATAGATCTTTATCATGACCAATATCTCCTCTGCCATTGTGCCTGAATATGTCAAATATCATGGAGCAGTAGCCTTTGATGGCAACTACAGCCAACATTTCCTCCTCATAAAGCCAGAGAAAGATGTCGGTTGGTTGAGGGAATCAGCCACTCTACGGCTGATTCAAAGATAGTCCCTGAAAACAAGCCCATTTGAATCATAAGTCTTCTGAGTGGAGTTCCTTCTTGCTCTTGAGATTCTCTCTAAAATCAAAGTTTGAATTTTTGCTGACAGTCCTGACAAGAGCCAAATGTGAAGGAAAAGATGGTCTGGGGAGGGGTAAAACACCTGTGACCTTAGCTGTTTGGGGAGATTTAGTCTGTTTGTAATCTGACTGGGTAGGTCTATTGCTAGCTCGAGAAGATTGTTGATCCTGGACTAATTCATTCTGAAACAGGCAATCAGAGTTATCTTGCAATTCGGACCCCATATTTTCTGTACTAATTTTGGGACCAAGACTAGGGGGGTGGGGGGTGGTAATCTAAGCCCCACAGCCCCTCCTAATTGATTGACAGTTCACTGATGGCCTAAACTTCTGGGTCCAGGACCAGTAAGACAAAGTTGGCAGCTTGTGGTTCCACCTTGTCACAAACAGGTCGATCGCTGGATGCTCCCAAACAACACTGGCCAGAACATTGAGCCTTCTGGGAAAGTTTGATCTGCACAATGATCTAAGTTAACTGCTGAACCAACATGAACAGGTGAGGCAATCTGGTGCCCATGTTGGATGAGGTAAGTCACAACTACAAAGCTATCTGATATAATCAGGACTGACTACCTACAGAGTCAGCCCTTCTGGAGCTAAAAGGCATTTTCTAGAAAGTTGATGTGAAGAGGCCATTCCCATTTCCCACTAATCATACATGTACTTGCTGAGACATATGTATTGGTGTCCTTGATGGCAGCCTTAAAACTAAACCAGGATACAGGTGGCATGGCCAGCTGGACAAGTAGTTCCTGAGCTGCCTGCCTCTGAACTTTCTTCAATTTTACCCTTCAACAGCAATGGTGTAATCCTTAAAGCCAGAGCATGATGTGGTTTTAGCAGTGTGGCATGTAAACACACATCACAACACATTAATGACCCAAGCAATCTGGGCTAAAAAAACCCTCATGTATTGGGTGGCAGATTTTTCCACCAGCTGCAAAATCCCCTTGATGCCAGATCCAGCACTGAAGATGTGGCAACAATGTTTTGAACAAGTTTTGATGTGGCAACAAATACATTCTTAACCACCTTATTAAATGGTGAGGCAGACAAGTAAACCGCTGTTATACTTTTATACAATGCTGGAGTTCAGTATGGTAGGTGGTGGAATGTGTCCTGTGCCAAGCTTTCTGAAATGAAAGCTTTAACATTCTCCAGATCACAGATATGTTTGGACATCCAAATTGTTAATCTCCTTGTGTTTTACTGACTGAGGAAGCAGCCAGAAAAATGGAGCCTTTTCCTCATGGTTGATGTCGACCAATGCTTTAATTTTATAGGCAAGTATGGTGGTATGGGATGGAGGGCATTCCAAAGCCAGCAACACCTGGTAAATCTCCTTGATGGCAGTCTTTAAACTAAACTCTGTCCTCTCCATGGTCAGATAGGAGGAGGGCTGGTGCTCAGAAGTGTCATCACACTCAGTGAATGAATACTCTTGGTCCTCATATGCTTTCATTTCAGGATAAACCATGCTCTGAGGTAAATAAATCTCTGTTAATACCCTTTGGGAAAGCAGTGAAAATAGGGAAAGCCTGAGAAGATGGCTGGTTTGATGGAAATCGATGGCGTGGTTGCTAGACGTGCAGACTAGTTGATTTTGGTTCTGGTCATACCAGAAACCTGGTTACTGTCATCCATGTTCCGATCTGCATCTGCATGTGTAACCACTGGCATAGATATACAGATTCATATATATATATATATATATACATACAGTGTGACCCCGCTATAACACGGTAGTTGGGAGCCACAGAACCCGACCGTGTTATAGACCAAACCGTGTTATAAGCAACCAGGTCAGTTAGCTGAAGAAAATGATGAATGTACCCGAAAAAATGTGCGAGGGGGGTGGGGGTGTAGGCAATAAATGAGGGTGCAAAAATATGTGCTTCATTGGCACAGTTATCATCTTAAATTGATGCATATTAAATGAGAAATACACATGTAGTGGAAACAGAGAAGGCATATATATTTTACTTTATTCAGAGAACCACGCAATGGTACATATACTTGTATACTATTTATACATACATGTCTAATGTATAGCAATTAATAAAGTATCAACACCGTGTACTCACCCGCAAATCACGTCACATACATTGAATCCACAATACAAGTAATTCCATCTAAGATATGCACACATATTTAAAATATTCAATAATTTTGTCACATGTCATATAGGTCTGAATTCAGTAGAAAAAAATAGCACATTCACATAACGAATGATGAAGCACATTTACTTTTCAGTACGTCCCAAGTCGGTAAAAGTTTGCGTTTTAAGCGCCCATGGTAGAGTTCGTAAGCATAAACATTTTCCTGTGAAAAGGAAACTTTCACGGCACAGTAAAAGTGTTCCAGTCACATGGGAAGATGAAACAATTCATCAGATTCCATTTCTTTTATTTAAGTTCGGTACTGACTTCCTTTGAAGAAAGGTTCTTTGTTTTTATTGAAGACTGTAGTCGGCTTTCTTTGATGAAGGGTGCATGCGTTATTGAAGTCACCGCTAAGGACAGCTTTGTAGAACCAAACAAAGGTCCGTTTCTTATTGTGGCGGCAACATCAAAAAATTGTATTGCATAATTGAGACTGATTTTTTTTCCCGTTTGCTTAGTACGTTTTCATAACAATCGGTGCTTCAAAGGTAATGTTTTCTT
The DNA here is from genome assembly GCA_016617855.1 of Megalonaias nervosa. Lineage (NCBI taxonomy): Eukaryota > Metazoa > Mollusca > Bivalvia > Unionida > Unionidae > Megalonaias > Megalonaias nervosa. The sequence goes on along the minus strand of JAECUM010002926.1, from coordinate 56,105 downwards.
TGAAATTTCAGCTGCTACTTTATCTGGGTAAAAAAAATTTTTAAAAAATGAATTGGCCATCGTATGGTCAATTGTAGTTACTGTTCCACTCTGCCTATTGAATAGACAAATGAGAGCTTGTTGTGTTTGGTTTTTTTTTGTTTTTTTCTTTTTAAAATTTGTGGTAGTGGAGTGATGCTACCTTCCACGCATGCGTCAGAAATTTAAAGAAAGGGTCAATCGACGATAGAGACCGAGTAGTTCTGGTCTGATGACAGGGATTACTACAGCACATGTGAATGTTCTGAAGGATTTAATTCTGAGTGAAATGAAGAGGAATTTTTCTTACCATCCAAGTACAAATGTCAGTCTACGTAAATATATTAATTACTAGCGAGCGGCCGAAAATCCGACGAAAGATAGATTATGAGATAATGTCTCGTCTGGTTGATCTCTGCTACCAGAAATGTAAATTTGAAAAAAGCGGATATCTCAAAACATACAGTACTCATGCTAGATGTCATCATAAGCGGATTATGTTATAACAACGCACTGTTAAGATGGTTTGTCAATATGGACAAAGAATTTGTTTATGTAACAATATATAAATTTCAGTGCATTTTATATCAACTTTGCAGCTTCCTTTCATGGGACCTCTGAATTTCTCCACTCCAAACCAATGGTTGTATATACAAATTTAAACAGCCAACAATGCCGCCAATAAAAAAAAAAAAATCACCAGATAGCATATTTTGCCACCAATAAGGAAAAAAAAATCACAATTTGCAACACTGGCGAAGCCCTGAGCGATTCCGGAATAAACTTTTTACACGTTATTTTTTGTACTAAGAAGAAAACTATTTTTCCATATATGAGAAAAATGCTTATAAAATTTCAAGAGCCACGCCACGATCGTCTTGTATTATTCATACGCGATCTCTTCCCTAAAATGAAAAACTTTTGATGTTTTATTTGTACTTTTAAGAAAGAATTTTTATTTCGTGTACGAGAAAAATACATGTATATGAAATTTCGGGAGCCACACCACAACCATGTTATATCCGAATTTGTGTTATAACGGAACGTGCTATAGCGGGGTCACACTGTGTATATATATATATATATATATCTATGAAGCCATGTCTGGCTAAATGGTCAGATCTATCACTAAGGTCACCATAATCAAGTCCAGATTGGAACAGCTAGGCTGGATGGATGGCCTGCTAAGTTCTGGGTAGCAAGATGGTACTACATTACTACATGCTGCATCCACTGGATACGAAAAATACCCAATTAGCCCAGTTTTACGGGTTTGAAGGCTAAGTTCAGACTTACATGCGGACTTTATGCCCACTGGACTGACTAAAACTAGGGAAACAATCCCCGATTGTATCCAAATTATCTGTAGGTGCAAAAGTGCAACAAATTAGATTTGATTTTAAGTGAGGAATTCCATCGTCATCTCCTGCACCAGACCACACATATGCTGCTGAAAGACTGGCACATCCAACTGTAATTGCAACGTATCTGCATCTGTCTCCCCCAAATCTGCCAATGTCATAACTGTGGATGGCATGGTCCTTCTGACTAAGGGGGGGGGGGATCCCAGTAGCATTTACCAAAGGGTCAGAACTATTTCTGTATTCCAGTGAATGCTTAGTATATCCATACTGGTCCTGCATGCTTTTCTCCATCTTCTATTTGCCTTTTGCTGAGTCTGGCAGAATGGCTGACCAGGTGTCCTTGAAACACAAATTCCACATATTAGAATGGGAAGAAGAGGTACACACCTGGCAGAACTCATGTGCATCTTTGCTGCTTTCTTGCAATTACTGGATTCAGAAGATAGGTTTCTGAGACAATAAAATAATGCAAATTGATAAATTAACATCAGTGTGTTAATAATTTGCTGAGAACTTGGCTAAAAAATAAAAATAATTATTATAAACTGAGGGTGTGAACTAAGGATAGCATGCATGGTCACTTGAAAGTCAATATGTATCAACAATAGTGTGTTGTGCCATGTGGTCTAAAATGACCAAATCTGAGAAAGTGCTAATTTTCACAAAATATCCACCAAATTAAAAAATAATTTATACCACCTGTTAATGAATCAATCTCCAAATAAATCCAAAATATTTAATGGGTGGCTTGAATTTCAGACAAAATAACATGGATTTTAATGGGATGCTTATTCCATTCTATGTTGTGTACAAAAGAGAAATTATCAATGGTTGAACCTAGTAGTGGCAATGGGAGATAATGGGCAAGAGTTATTGACCTTTGTCTATATGATACAGACAGAAAAGTTAGATTGTCATCTTTTATCAGGGCTGGATTCAAGAGTTAGCAGGCTTTTATATTCCTAAATTAATGAGATCTTGGAATGTATTCAAAGGAGAAAATTGTATTTAAAAAACAACCATATTACCATTTTTATGTTGCACAACAGTTTTGTTCCACTAAGAAGAAGAAAAGGATCCACCTTGAATGAGTTTGAGGAAATACAAAAAGTGTCCCCTTAGGTTTATACATCAATATTGATAACAACAAGGAAATCTAAATATATCTTGTCATCAGAGAATAAATGTTTTGACAGCAGAAAAGATTTTAGGAATGATACTGTTCTTATAAAGTAAAATAGTCAAGAATTTACATAAAATGGAATTATCTGACCAACCTGGAATAGTGTCAAAGACGATGTAAGTCACAAATGTAACAAAAAGGGGAAATGTCCCAATGCTAGCCTTTGAAGTCTGTACATACATGTGGAAATAAGCATGCATGTTGATGAGCACTGACCACTAGAAATCTGCAAGAAGGTAGTATCTAACGTGCTTTTCTCAGTTACTGATCAACTTCCTCTTTCACTGAGTATTACTTTTAGCACTGAAATAATATTTTCATATTCCATTAACAGTCTGAGTAAATTAAATAAGAATTACTAGGAAAAAAATTTTGTGACATCATGTCTACCAGTGAATCATGCAGATAATTTATCATTGCTTTCAATGCCACATACATCCCACTAGTCTACATACAATACTTATATCAGTCCATAGGTGGTATTGGACAGTATTTATCCATTACTGTTATTACATGTATTATTATGACCTGTTCTACTCACCTTTGTGTTTTCATGCATTATCTTGGTAGCAAACATTTTCTATTTATGACAGCATCATATTAATGCATCAAAGACAATTTGATAATAAAGTACAAAAATCCAACTCATTTAGCTGTATTTAGCTGCCTAAAAACTGGATCAAACTGCAAACAACACTTCAGTATCCAATACCAACAAAGCTGTAGACAACTTGATGTAGTGTTAGAAAATGTGGATTTTGTACCAAACTAAATTAGTAAATTCAGAGTGGAGAAATCTAATAATAAGAGTCATCAGGTTGATCACATCTTAGAAGACATGCAGACTGATTATGTTTGTCAGCACACACATCTGCCTCTTTGTTATGTCATTATTTTACATCAATAAAATTTTAACAAAATATGAAATGTATGCTTTGCAATGGTGACATTCTCTACAGTGAATACATAATGCATGTGTAACTATGAAGATGTACATTTTAAATTACAGGTACTTTAGTAATGCACTGAATGAGTTTTAACAAATGAAGTTCAACTGAGTGCTACATTTGCTGCAACTTTTTACTCATACTTAGAAAACATGCATTATTTTTTTGTCCTAAGCTTGGTTGAATTATATGGGTGTTGGTTATATGGGTGTTGGTTGAATTATATGGGTGTTTGTCAGTAAAAATCCAAATTGTATCAGTGGTGGTTACTAATTATAATAGATGTATATCGGAGTAGATCAGGCAGTGATACCTGATGTATACCTGAGCAGATCAGGCAGTGATATCAGGTGAATGACTCTGGCACTGATACCCAATGTGTATCCAAGTAAATAAGTGGTGACACCATATGTGCATCTTTAAATTAGGTGGCATATCCAATTAAATGAGGTGGCTCTGAGTAAATTATTGGTAATACCAGATGTGTATCCAAGTAAATCAGGCAGTGATACCAGGTGTGTATATGAGTAAATCAGGCAGTGATACTAGATGTGTATCTGAGTAAATCAGGCAGTGATACCAGATGTGTATCTTGAGTAGATCAGGCAGTGATACCAGATGTGTATCTGAGTAAATCAGGCAGTGATACTAGGTGTGTATCTGAGTAAATCAGGCAGTGATACTAGGTGTGTATCTGAGTAAATCAGGCAGTGATACTAGATGTGTATCTGAGTAAATCAGGCAGTGATACCAGATGTGTATCTTGAGTAGATCAGGCAGTGATACCAGATGTGTATCTGAGTAAATCAGGCAGTGATACTAGGTGTGTATCTGAGTAAATCAGGCAGTGATACTAGGTGTGTATCTGAGTAAATCAGGCAGTGATACTAGGTGTGTATCTGAGTAAATCAGGCAGTGATACTAGATGTGTATCTGAGTAGATCAGGCAGTGATACCAGATGTGTATCTGAGTAAATCAGGCAGTGATACTAGGTGTGTATCTGAGTAAATCAGGCATTGATACTAGGTGTGTATCTGAGTAAATCAGGCAGTGATACTAGGTGTGTATCTGAGTAAAAATCAGGCAGTGATACCAGATGTGTATCTGAGTAAATCAGGCAGTGATACTAGGTGTGTATCTGAGTAAATCAGGCAGTGATACTAGGTGTGTATCTGAGTAAATCAGGCAGTGATACTAGGTGTGTATCTGAGAAAATCAGGCAGTGATACCAGATGTGTATCTGAGTAAATCAGGCAGTGATACTAGGTGTGTATCTGAGTAAATCAGGCAGTGATACCAGATGTGTATCTTGAGTAAATCAGGCAGTGATACCAGATGTGTATCTTGAGTAGATCAGGCAGTGATACCAGATGTGTATCTGAGTAAAAATCAGGCAGTGATACCAGATGTGTATCTTGAGTAGATCAGGCATTGATACCAGATGTGTATCTTGAGTAGATCAGGCAGTGATACCAGGTGTGTATATGAGTAAATCAGGCGGTGATGCCAGATGTGTATGAGTAGATTAAACAATGATACCAGGTGTGTATCTGAGTAAATCAGGCAGTGATATCAGATGTGTATCTTAGGTAAATCAGGAACTGAAACCAGGTGTATGATTAAATCAGGCAGTGATACCAGATGCACATCTTGAGTAAATCAGGAAGTGAAAACAGGTGTGAGTATATCAGGCAATGATATCAGGTATGTATCTGAGTAAATCAGGTAGTGATACCAGATGTGTGAGTAAATCAAGCAGTGATATCAGGTGTGTATCTGAGTAAATCGGGCAGTGATACCAGATGTGAGAGTAAATCAGGCAGTTATGTCAGGGTGTGTATTGAGTAATAAATCAGACATTGATACCAGGTGTGCATCTAAGTAAAACACAGGCAATATCAGCTATGTATCTGAGGCTACAAGGGTTAATACCTGCAAAAGTAACCTTTCAAATCTTAAAAGTGCAATTTCATCATTCTTGCCAAAATGTCTTTGAACATCTTTTTCATTCACTTCTTTCTACTTTCATTTTTCTATTAAATTTCTTTACATGTCAGACATCGCAAGCATCTGCCAATCTGCTTAAAACTTAGAAGTATCATTACAGCTACTATGATGGTTGAAGCATGTTTGTCCCTTCAAAACCAGATAAAGATTTCCAAGCAGCTGACTACTGATCAGCAGAATAGACAGAGGCATTCAGTTTCCTTGTAGGTTACAGTACAACTAATCAGCAGAATGGACAGAGACATTCGGTTTCCTTGTACGTTATAGTGTTACTAATAAGAAGAATGGACCGAGACATTCAGTTTCCTTGTACATTATAGTACTACTAACCAGCAGAATAGACAGAGACATTCAGTTTCCTTGCATGTTATACTACTACTGATCAGCAGAATGGACAGAGACACTGAGTTTCCTTGTACGTTATAGTGCTACTAACCAGCAGAATGGACAGAGACATTCAGTTTCCTTGCATGTTATACTACTACTGATCAGCAGAATAGACAGAGACATTCAGTTTCCTTGCATGTTATACTACTACTGATCAGCAGAATAGACAGAGACATTCAGTTTCCTTGCATGTTATACTACTACTGATCAGCAGAATGGACAGAGACACTGAGTTTCCTTGTACGTTATAGTGCTACTAATCAGCAGAATAGACTCAGACATTCAGTTTCCTTGTAGGCATTAGGATACTGTAAATCACTTATGTTTCACATTGGTGTTCATTTTCACACTCATTCCCTAGCAGTCTTAAATGTCCAGTAATTGAAATTTTTTAAATTTATTAAAAAAAGACCAAAGATTTTGTCCATTTTCTCACATTTCCATAACTTGTCATCAAATCCATTTGTGGAGTTTTCAAACCCTTTTAAGCCATCTTCATATTAATCCCTTATAATACAGTGTGACCCTCTGTAACACGGTGGTTGGGGTCCATAGAATCTGACTGTGTTATAAATGGAACAGTGTTATAACCAACCAAGTCAGTCAAGCTGAAGAAAATGATGCATGTATACAAAAAGTGGCCCGGGAGGGGGTGGATAATAATAGATGGGTGAAAAAATATGTGCTTTTGATTAAATGAAGACAAACTAGTGTGAAATACACCTATATAATGACAACTTACATTTCTGAAGTAATCCATTAAGTGCTGTACATGTATATGAAAAATCCATGACATCAAGTCTAGATCACCTTATAAAATTCAAGTATCAGTCACAAATAACACATATATATAAAAAAAACGGTAGTCCTCATTTAATCTATATCCAATTGACGCCAAAAAATTCCCTACAATATTGTCACCAGTAGCACATGGTTATATTTGTTTACATGCAACATGTACATGTACTTAACTTGGCCAAGATTTTGGTCAGCTGGCGACAGCTATCATCTCACCAAGCTACCCAGGGATGAGACTATTCACCGGGAAATGAAAACATGTGAAAAAGTAAAAAAGTTTATCAAACAGCTTTGTGAGATACCCCATCTTCAATTAACTTGATGGCCAGATATCTTTGGTTTCAAAAGATTGGAAATTTAATTTGCACTTATTCCACTATTGGTGGCAATCGTAAGCATAAACTTCTTTCTGCAAAAAGGAAACTTTCATCGCACAATAAACATGCTCCAGTCACTTTGGAAAATGAAACAATCTATCTGATTCCATTTCTTTTATTTAAGTTTGGTACTGACTTTCTTTATGAAAGGTTCCTTGTTTTTACTGAAGATTGTAGTCAACTTTCATTGATGAAGGATGCATGTGTTACTGAAGTCACCACTAAATGACAGCTTTGAAGGACCAAACAAATGCCCCGTTTTTGTTTTAGCAGTAACATCAAATAAATGTATAATATTGACTGAGACTGAGTTTTTTTTCATTTGTTTTCAGCAAACTATTTTGGGAACATTTTCAAAAAAAAAGTAATTAGCCATCATTTGGTCGATTTTAGCAGTTACTGTTATTGCCTTCAAAGGTTGGAACACTGTAGCTAGTCCTGGTAGCATGACTACTGGAGTGTAACACAGCATACAGTACTCAGGCCAGATGTCAGCATTAAGTGGATTATGATATAACAATGCACTATGAAGATGGTTTGTCAATATGAACGAAGAATTTGTTTATGTAACAACAGATATATTCCAGTGCATTTTATATCAAGTTTGCATCTTTCTTTCATAGTGCCTCTGAATTTCTCCGCTTTAAACCCAAGATACATGTTTAAACAGCCAACAATATTGCAAAAATAAATATCGCCGAGATAGTATATTTTGTCTCCAATAAGGTAAATAAATCATAATTTGTCACATTGGTAAAGCCCAGCGCGATCTCTGAAAAAACCTTTTACACATTATTTTTTATATTTCAAGAATTTTGTTTTCATGTACAAGAAAAATGCATGTATATGAAATTTCAAGAGCCATGCAATGATCATCTTATATTAGAATTCATATGTGGTCTCTTCCCCAAAATGACAATAAACTTTTTACACATTATTTTTTGTACTTTAAGAAAGAAAAAAATTCTGTGTACGAGAAAATTCCAAGTATGAAATTTCAGGAGCCACACCATAATTGTGTTACATCCAAATTCATGTTATGACAGCGTGCTATAGCAAGGTCACACTGTATAGTTGGTGGTTTCTCTAATGGATGCATACATAATGGAAACTTGAGGCAAATGGTGGTTTCTCTAATGGATGTGTACATGATGGAAACAAGAACAGGTATTGGTTTCTCTAATGGATGCATACATATTGGAAACTTGAAACAGGTAGATGCATACATAATCAAAACATGAGGCAAGTGGTAGTTTCTCTAACAGATATGTCCATAACCAAAACTAGAAACTGCAAAGTGTTTTTCTTTCAAATGCTTCTTAAGTCTAGAGTCATAGATTACATAAAATACTATGGAAATAAAGCATTCACTTGCAAATACAAGTAAATGGAAAATATAAGTGATTTACAGTAGATGTGAAACATACTGGATTTACCATACATATTCCTGGGGATGTTGGTTCACTCATGGGTTGTGGAGATATAGGACTGACTGATTTTGTTTCTGACACAGGTCTGAAATGTAAAGTAGAACATCATTGTCTTACCAGCAATTACTGGCAGCAATACAATTCTGATTCAAGACACAGTGACCTTGTTTGGATACAAAAGTACCATCGCTTCATCCACCATTTATACTGGCTGCCATGTATAGCCTATCTTGTGCTGAAAAATGGCGTTAAACCCTACTACAACAGCAACAACACAGAGTGCAATTTATTGAATTCAAGTTTATATAATTAAGCTTATTTGTTCTGATGAAATTTCAATTTCTGTACATCAGCAAAATCTCTAAGAAACAGAAATAGTAAATTTATTTCTATTGCTATTTCTATTCGGGGGATGTGTGTGTGATTTAGATTTTTAACGTAGCTTTAACAATTTTTCAGTCATATCTCTATGATGTCTGCAGTGTGACAGTTTATAGTGATGTCTAGCATTGGGGCATCATGCCGCAGACATGTAGCATGATGTCCCACCCAGTCACATTATCCTGACACCAGGCTGACCAGTCCTAACACTAACCTCTTAATGCTGAGCGCCAAGCAAGACAGCTGTTAGTACCATTTTTTAAAGTCTTTGGTATGACTCGGCCGGGATTCGAACCTGCGACCTCCCGCATCTGAGGCAGACGCTCTAACCGCTAGGCCACCAGAGCAGTTCTATTAGGGGGATGAGTAAAATCTCTGAATCATTCTGTAGCAAGATTAATTACATAAATGAAATATAAAGTGTATTATTAAGAAAGTATATAATTATAACCTTAAACATTTTATGTGCAATACAAGTACTTCTTGTATATCCCAATTTCACCTTTTTAACTTTCTTTTTTTCTTCTTTGAAAGGCATTTGATTATAGGTCTTTCTTAAATTGTGTATTTTGCATTAATAAATCTGGAAAGTAACGGGTTTACTAAAAAAGTTATATTTATTACTTTTTTCCAGTCTCCAAATTTTCAACACTTTCACTTGAAAATAAAACATACATGTCCCCATTCAAAATAACGAAACCATATTTATTCTTCCTGTTTATTTTTCTAGACCTTTACATACTGCCAACGTATTTTTTATATACTGAAAGTCAATAGCTTATATGTAGTCAAATGATAAACTGTAAAAATAAAAGTCACGTGACAAAGAAGTTTCTGAGGAATTGTGCAGTAAAAACACAAAACACCAACTAAAAAATAATTGTTTTTAAAACCTTGATGATTTCGAAATTAAACCATTTCTTCATCTCTACACCAAACCTCTGCAAGATTCAAAAACATTTATATATGCTTTAAAAATAACTTCGTAGACTTCTTACAACTAAAAGGAAAAATCTGTTAACTTGTTTGAATATGAGGTTGGCAAGATCCAACATACTGACATATTAGGAGATGAATATATAGAGAAATTATCACAGAACATGAGAAATATGTTTTGTAAAGATTTTTTATTGGCTTCCAAACATCTAACAGAAGGAAATGTACCTCAAACAGGAGAAGATCTTATGACAATTTACGCAAAATGGACTCGTGTGTGTGTGTGTGTGTGTGTGTGTGTGTGTGTGTGTGTGTGTGTGTGTGTGTGTGTGTGTGTGTGTGTGTGTGTGTGCGCGTGCATGTGTGCGTGCATGCGTGCGTGGGATACACCAACATACCAGGAAAGTTTTCTTCAAGCTGAAAGCTTTAAAGCAGTGTGTTAATACTTTTCTGCCTTTTTACGGTATTACTAAGACTATCAGTCATTATGTACAAAATTCAACCAAAAATTTCACAAGTGCATAATACCAGACCCTTAGTCCCGTACCAATTAGAAATTATTCTTCATAGCAATAAAGGTTGTCATGGCTTTTAGTTATTACTTAACTCAAATGTTTCAGCAACATGTGAAAAAAGATGGCATTCAGTTTCAACAAGTGGCTGTTGACCAAAATATATATTCTACAGTGTTTAAAGAGAGCAAAAAAGCTCACAATTACAGTGGTTTTACTTTACATATAGAGTGTTACTATTTAATTCATTTTTGCACACAATACATGCTTATGATACTGATAAAAGTACTTTTTGTAATGGCTGACCTAAAACAATAATGCTTTGTTTGGGGTGGGGGTGTAATGTGGTTAATATGTTATGGAATGATGTTTCCTACTGGATTTGAGATGAACTTCGAATAGCAGTCACTTCCTGCATTAAAATCATTTTAACTGGAGATATGGATGAGAGCAACAATATAAAAACCTTTCTACATGTACTTGTACAAAATGAAAAGAGACACACCAATATTAAACAGTCTTAAAAGTTGATTTAAAGACTGCTACATATTACAAAAAGGCAATGTAGTTTAATCAGGCCTGAAAATAACAATAACTCTCTCTTTCATATCCATTTATTTAAATTATTGAACGAGATGCATGAGGTATTAATACTACGATTAAAATAATATGATTAAAGTAATGGTTCTAAAGCTTTTTAAAAAATAAATTTCCGGGTCTTGACCACAATGAAATTAATTTTTTCAAGGTTCATATATGACCATTAATGAATGGAATTAAAGAACATTTTACCACACAAAATGTGCATGTTTCTATTTCATGACTCTCCCATAATATCTGAATTAGACATATTTAAGAAACCATAATCTTTTATTTAGATACAGTAATATACACCTCTCCCTCGATAACTCGCGCACAACAGGGTCCACAAACATAGACTGCACTATAAGCGAGGGTGCCACCTACCAAGGGACCTCCAAAAGTTGAAAAAATTCCTCAGACATCGAGAAAACATTGGAGCGGGGGAGGGTTAGGTTAGGGAACTAGGCCGTTTAATGACTGAATGCTCATTTTACAATCACGTTGATAATAATTCTTAATAACGTGCTTTTTCTAATGAAGTTGTTTGTTATTCTGTTCAAATAACATTTATTTTCAAAATGTCCAGTATGTGAAAGATCGTCCAATTGGTTTCAAAAACCATCACATGTACGCGAAACATCTGTGTATTACGTCACTGCTTTTTGTTTTCTTGACAAGTCTGGTTCCCGGAGTGGTATTTAATAGTATCCTACCAAACTGGGAGACAAAAGAGCAGGGAACTAGACTAATTGTCAATACACCACCAAACAAGGTTCCTTTTTTAAAAAAAAATCTAAATTTATTTTGTGAGACAATCGTCTATGTCGAATCACAATTTTTGTATTGTTCAATTAGTACACTATTGATGTCACGATTTCATTGGAAGTAATAATAAAACTTCTTATCATCCTTGAGGATATCTCTAAGTGCCAGTTCAAGAATTCTCTGAAACTCACTTGCCCACAATGGTCCGTATCTGTGAAACCAAGCTCTTTATTTTACGAAGTATTCATTTCGCTTGCTTGCCTTGCTATCTTTGATCACAGTTACCAATGAGTCAGTTAATTTAAGGTAGTTTATGTTACATACACAATAACATTTATAACAGTGATTGATTAAATGAAGTAAGTTCACCCGACATACGACCAGGGCCACTAGATTTTGAGTTTGTAGGATTTTCGTGCCTTTTAACTTTTCTTTATTTCTTTATTTCCTTTATTTGATTCAAAAGACATAATTAACATGATAATACAAAGGAGGCCAGCTTTTAATTCAGTGAAACAATACAACAAATACTTCTGCAAGTAAGTTATCAAAACACAGTCGGCACTTAATTAGGTTCTCAGAGAAATGCTCATGGACATAGCTGTTACGGTAGATTGACATATTTTACGTTTAATTACAAGAGGACACATTGCATTTATGATGATTACACTTAAAAGGAACTAAAAGATAGAACTAGAACATAAATTTCAATTGATACAAAAAATTATTTAATTTGTATATATTTATTAAAGTACTGCCTCCACTCGGCGTAAGTGACATTTTCATTGATCGAAATTTCCTTACATATCGGTAATAGTGGTGTACGACCGTTTGGAAAGAAAATGTAAAAAATGGTATGACTTATTTTTAAATTTGATATTTCATAATGTTGTTTCAGGTCCTATCTACCGTTTTCGACGATAAAACAAGCGATATATCAAAGTTTCCATTACTAATTTTGATCATGATTTTCTTCAAGTTCAATAAATAGGGATCAATTTTTTCCGTATTTTCTGGTTTAAAAAATGGGAGACACGCCTGACCATGCATTATAAGCAGGTTCGCTAGTTATCAGAGTGCAAGTTATTGAGGGAGTGGTGTGCCTATATACATAAAATGTGCATGTTAAGTTTTATAAATTTACAGAATAGACATGTTTACTTTACTTTGCTGAAAATCATTATGGTGGTATGAGGAAACAATAATAGAATGAAGAACTGAATTAAGTTTTGTTTTTACTTTCAAACTTTTAAAGAAATCAGAATAATCCATTGAAAATCAAGATAGCAAAATGTCTCAAGCAGACTATGTATTGGCTGACATAACATTTAATTATGGAAAACAAATGTTATTAGTGTTAGAAAAATCAAAACCATATACAAAGATTTAGTACATGTACACTTAAAATTGACAGAAAAATCAAAACCACATACAAAGATTTAGTACATGTACACTTGAAATTGACATAAATTATATACGAAGTAAATATTTCTCATCTCAGTTTAAAAAAAAAACAAAAACACAAATGCAAAGTATCAGAATCTTATCTCAAAACAAAATTTTAACCTTAAATTAATAATAATTAATTAATTAACATTGCTAATTAAACTAAATAATGACATTTCTCAAACAACCTCAACTCCAATAGATGATTTTGGTTACAAATTCATACAATTTTTTAAGACTTAATTACAAATTACTATTGCTAGTTTCATGATTACACAACTCTCACTATCTACATGTCCATGATGTAAGAGGTCTAATAGTCACATGATATCACCCTTTCTAATCTTGCCATACATTAATTCAAAAATATTAAACGAAAGTCACATACTGTTTGTGTGTGTGTGTGATTTGGATTTTTAACCTAGCTTTAACACTTTTTCCTGAGCGCCAAGTGAGGCAGCTGTTAGTACCATTTTTGTAAGTCTCTGGTATGACTCGGCCGGGGATCTAACCCGCGACCTCCCGCATCTGAGACGGACGCTCTAACCACTAGGCCACCGAAGCGGTTCACATACTGTTTGTAAAAATCCCTAAAACTACACATAGTTCTGAATATATTATTCCAAGAATAACCAGAAACCTGTCACTGTCGCTGCAACCTGGACACGGCCTGATTCATCAAGCTGAGAGCACATGTCCACACAGTAGTCATGTGGTACAACAAATCCACTGCAGACTTCTGTTCTATTCTTGATGAATCTTTCTCCAAGTTGCTACAACAGCGAAAGGTTTCTGGTATTTGTTCTCTGAATAAATATGTTGTGAATTATGTATCCTTTTCTTCTCTTACAAACAGCATATGACTTTTATATAATATTTTCGAGCTCTTGTACAACAACATTTTAAAGTGTGTTTATGTTGATATCACATGACCATTAAATCTCTGATGTCATAGCCATGTAGGTTGCAAGGTTTGTGTAGTCATGTGACTACCAAAGCAACTGCAAAGCATGTATCGGGTCATAATTAATCAACACTAGTTTCATCTCATCTATTAGCAGAATAGAGACAAAATGAATAAAATAAGACCATCAGAAGTTCATCAGTGCTGCAGTTTCTTCTCATCTGTCAGTGACTTAAATACATGACAGGTATAATACTCTCAATTCCTCAGAAAATAAATAATTTCCTATAGATTTCATGCAGATGTGACTCGATGTAACACTGTTAATAAGTCTGCTAGGCCCAGTGGTAACTGGCTATCCTATGCCGCCACCAAACAAAGGTGGCAAATTCCAACTTTCTGATAGGCAACTGACTCTGACCCTACTCCCCAAAATAAATTTCCAGTTATCATAACAGGGGTGGGATGGTTTAGAGTAAATTCGGATAACTCATTTTCCAACATTACCATTGGACTTGGCCATATTCACTCTAACTTAATACGTGAGTGAAATGCGATGAATGGAATAATGCCCTTTTACTGGTCCGCAAAAATAAGGTTATCAGCCCGTACAGTATGTCATTTTGTTCAACCAATACGTTGGTAGATAACTACATGGTTAGCAATGTTTGGTGGTAAAATTCGCTGCAAAGGCGAGTTGTGGCCAAGGTTACTATTGGTAATGTTTAACACCATGTAAGCTTTATCACAATACATTTTCAACAAATTAAGATATCAAACCAAAAACTGGTGACGATAAACTGTATAACTTATCTTATAAACTCTCCAAGATTAAATGTTACAGACATGATGGTTGGTTGTGACACTAGACTGGTGTTTATATATTCCAAGTAAGAAAAGATAAAGATATGGAGCCATTTGTGGACCAGCCATTCTACAAGACAAAATTAATAAAGCATGTGTATTTGGATTAACAATACCATTATGTTTACACAAGCACCCAAATGATCTATACAGCAACCTCCGAATATTCTGGCCAAAACTCAATAAAAATAACTCATGATTAATTAGTTCAGTTACAACTCAATTATGCAATTGTTTATGTCATTAAATGGGTGTGAAAAGTTCCCAAGTTTTGCCAACTTTCAACCTTATTTGCAAAATTCAAGGACTTTTCACAATCGGGAAAAAATATATCATTTCTCCCAACGTTTTCCTGATTTCCCAGTAGCATGGTAATGTTGTATAATAGTTAAAATCTGTTATGCTGTAGGTATAGCAATTTTAAGGGGGAGGACATTTATACTCTAATGATGTATGGTCTGATCCCATTGACAGTTCATACATGAATGCTGTCATTGAAGATTGACACGTGCTGAATGTAACAATCATGATCCCAGGGAAAATCTCGTCAAGATGAGTGGAATTTGATGGATCATTTATTAAAATGTAACGGGATTTGCCTTTGAAGTTCTAGTTGTTCTTTAGAAAAGACAAAAAGAAACTAGCATGATCTCTACAGTGGTTCCTCACAATAAAACCTTTCAGTGTACTACACCCTTTTATAATGCGTGTATGGTCATGGATACGATGTCAAATGTTTTTTTTCATCATCACTATTTATTTCACTTTAATCTCCTTTCTAACTCATCTGAACAAAAACAAAGTGATTTCAACACATCACATTTTTGTGTTTGTTTCAATGCACTGTCAGGATGCAGCCTTGCTATAAAGCACCTCAGTACAAGGCTCGCTATAAAGGGAGATCATTGTAGTTGACAATAATGCACATTAACATGCATTTTGGGTGTTACTGAAGTTTTCTGCAGAAGAAGCACTTTGCACAGTACTATGCAAATTTGTTATAGTAAAAGACAAATTTAATGAAAGCTTACGGTTGTGTGTTTTGATGGTTGCTGCGCCACGACCAGTTGCTTGCATCTGGTGGTTCTTCTTTCGTATTGTTGCTGAAGAAAAATGTGAAGACATAAAGGACTATTCAATAATGACAGTTTTCTGCCCCCTTTCCACCCCCTTTCAAATTTTCTTAATTTAATGCCTATATTACATTATGAGATGGTGTTACTTTTCATTAGTGACAAAGGTTTTGTGTTCATGTACTGGTTGCCATTAAAAAGAGAGGTCGAAAAAGATTAAAGAAATGGAAACATTTTCCCATTTTACTTGTTATTTATTGGGTCTATTTATACATTATTCACTAAGTTTAATTAAATATATTTACATAATTTTTATGCCATGTAGTTGCATATCAAGATTTAATTTAAAAAAGGAAAAAACTTGTCCTACGAGTTAACCATGAATATGCCCAACTTACATATACTTCAAGTTCCATTTCTAAATTAAAGCTATCATTAAGTTTACACTGAAACTAAGAAGATTAAAATAACAAAATATTTACTTCCATTATGGGAACAGAAGTGTGTTCTTCCATGAGGCAAACTGCTGTTTTACCATCTGAGCTACAATTGCAACTGATCCTCGTGTCATTAAAAGCTAAATGTAATACAGTGCTGTTGGGCATTTCTGTGCACTTAAGGTTTCCATCTCCAATACTGAAGCTAAAAGCGCACCGAATTCGACCGACTGACGAAAATAAAATACTGCAATGCTTACCATTTGAAAAGAGGCAATTGTCACCAGAATATTCTCTTCAAAATAATATTAATTTTGGACACACTGGATACCACCCCCATTTTTCATGACTCGCGATATGTCGGAATATTTGGCGCATAGCTTTGAAAAGATGTAATGTTTATCCATTGGGCTATAGAAATGAAATACATTACTTTGGACCGTTTCTGTCAGCATTTCAGTCGAGTAATTAGGTCAGGTTTATACCAAGTTTTACAAAATTCAACGTAACAATGCCAACAAATGACAAGAGATATTAAGCAAACTAACCAATCTTGTAAAAAAAATTAGTAAAGTTCAACATTATATAAAAAATAAGCTATTATGTGGAAGAGAAACAACAATGAATAGGATGTAATGTGTTTATGTCTTGTTTATGGGGAAAAATTAATACAGGATTTAGAAATAGACTATATGCTGAGGAATTTCTTGAGAATCCCGTTCTAGCGGCAAGCTGACACGTTGGGTAGCAGACGATTCTGTATGTGTGGGACAACTTCTTGCAAAATTGGAAACTTGGATTAAGATACAGAATTGTTTTAAGGTATACAATTCCATCTTTTATACAATGTATTTATCTGTATGATTCTAAAAGATATATAGTAAATAGGATTTTCTGGGTTACAGGTTCAAGAAGGTCATGGAGTCGGTCTTCATGCTGACATTTAGAAATCGCATTTTCATATCCATTTCGAGTCAAAATGTGTGATATTTCTGTACACTTTATGATATCACTTTCCTTAATTAAAATACGATTGTTCTTTCTTGATACAAATGGATTTTTGACCAAAAATAACATGTGATCCAATGTTTACACAAATGACATATCGCTGCGCAGAATTACCCGACACGCAGAATTGGCCGACATGGTGGTACATCTGCAATGCAACTTCATGTTGATGATACTGATACTACACAGCACAGTATCTTACATTTACTGCTAAAATTAACACCATAACATTAAGAAAGATCAACTACATATAATTTTCTTAAATATACCTTAACCCTATCCACATTCTTTAGAAGTGTTAAATAGTTTTATTTCAGGAGTCATGAACATCCCTGATGGAAGAAACGCATAAAATTATCAACTCATTTGCTTAAAGTTACAACATCACTTCTGTAATAAGCCAGAAATATTCAGGCATGCTGCACAATGAAATATGACTAAATATAATCCCACTGGTGCTTCTTCAAAAATTCAAGTGTCTGGCTTGGTTTTGGTTTTGTGGGTTTTAATGCCTTTTTTTAGCATATGAGAGAGTATACATGGCAGCCAGCATATCTGGTGGAGGAAGCAAAAAAAAGGAAACAGGAAGAACCACCAATAAACTGGAAGCTACAAACAAGAGTTCTCACATACCCACACTATCCAAACCAAAACTCAAACCCACGTGGACAGAGGTGAAATATCAGTAATCTGCTCAGTATGTAAAGTGGTAGAAAGCTCAGCCAATCACATACAAGATCTCCTTGTTAATAAATGTGGATGCCATGCATTATAGAACTCATTTTAGATCTTGATCATATAACCCTTAATTTGATGTTTCATCTAATAAAAAATATGGTTTCAACAATCTCAGCAAGGTCACCTCATTAATATACATGGGTCCTTCTCACTTTTAAAAAAAATTGTCCAAGAGTTTTAATATGTATGCCCATATGCAATGGCCGATCAAAACTGGACCAAAAATATGGATTCCATAATGGAAACAAACTAACTAAATTATTAATATGCATGAAATTCACCTTTTATTGAACCTGTTCAAGAGCCAGATGATATCATCCCACATTGCAAGTTTGATTGGGCAAATCAAAAATATGGCTTTCAGACTGGCAGCAAGTTCAGCCAATCAGAGACAAGATCACCTCATTAATATGAACCCATCCAAGATCTTACTGCCATATGACCTGGTAAGCTAATGAAACATAATAAAAATTTTCTGCCATAATTTTCTTTTAAATATTCTCCCAGTTAATTCTATTCTAAGATATCAGGTGCCTGATACTGGTGATTTTGCCAATAATATTTTTCAAATTTGAGAACTCCAGCTGGAGCTAATAATCTACTGTGATAATAGTCATTACACCTAGTGCATTATACAACATCAAATAGATACAGTGAAGAATGACCTTTATGGGGCCTGTGCAGCCTAACCATAAATCCACTAACTTTAGGTTTCTATCATCTTGAATACATGTGTGTGTGTTAATGGCAGCCTATCCTAGACTGAGATTATCTGCTGTTTTTCTGGGGGTTTATTAATCATAAAAACCTCCTCACACAAACATACAAGCTGTCAAAAGTGCACTATTTAAGTCACTAAAATAAACACAACTAATTTACAATCATGTTAATACCATCTTCAAACCACAGTTAAAAGAAATGACCATGTCATACTTATAAAAAATAGAGTAAGATGAATGTAAACCTCATTCAAGATTACAGCAGGGTAGTCAATAGAGTAAGATGAATGTAAACCTCATTCAAGATTACAGCAGGGTAGTCAATAGAGTAAGATGAATGTAAACCTCATTCAAGATTACAGCAGGGTAGTCAATAGAGTAAGATGAGTGTAAACTTCATTCAAGATTACAGCAGGGTAGTCAATAGAGTAAGATGAGTGTAAACCTCATTCAAGATTACAGCAGGGTAGTCAATAGAGTAAGATGAGTGTAAACCTCATTCAAGATTACAGCAGGGTAGTCAATAGAGTAAGATGAATGTAAACCTCATTCAAAGAATGTTGTAGAGTAGTCAATAGAGTTAGAGGAATGTAAACCTCATTCAAGAATGCAGTGAACTGGTCAATGAAGATGAGTGTAAACCTTATTCAAGAATGCAGTAAAGTAGTCAATGAAGATGAGTGTAAACCTCATTCAAAGAATGCAGTAGAGTAGTCAACAGAGTAAGCTGAACATAAACCTCATTCAAGAATGCGGCAGAGAAGTCAATACAGTAAGATGAGTATAAACCTCATTAAAGAATGCAGCAGAGAAGTCAATACAGTAAGATGAGTGTAAACCTCATTAAAGAATGCAGCAGAGTAGTCAATAAAGATGAGAATAAACCTCAAAGAATGCGGTAGAGTAGTCAACAGAATAAGATAAACATAAACCTCATTCAAGAATGCAGGAGTAGTCAATACAATAAGATTATTGTAAACCTCATTCAAGAATGCAGCAGAGTAGTCAACAGAGTAAGATGAGTGTCAACCTCATTTAAGAATGCAGCAGAGTAATCAATAGAGTAAGATGAGTGTCAACCTCATTTAAGAATACAGCAGTGTAGTCAACAGAGTAAGATGAGTGTAAACCTCATTCAAGAATGCAGCTGGGCAGTAAATAAGCCAGTTACCTCGGATCCTTTTTTATAGGTTGTGGACCACTGCCACTTCCAAATGTATTTTGCAGAGCGTTCACATAATTGTTCTGCATCTGAATGGCCTGTTCTAGAGGTATCTGGTAAAAAAAAAACATACAAGCTTTATACAAGCAAT
Source organism: Megalonaias nervosa (assembly GCA_016617855.1). Lineage (NCBI taxonomy): Eukaryota > Metazoa > Mollusca > Bivalvia > Unionida > Unionidae > Megalonaias > Megalonaias nervosa. Next base: position 35,915 of record JAECUM010002926.1, on the reverse strand, counting down.
TGTAGATCTATTTTGCTTTGGGGGTTATTTTTGGTGCATTAAGGCACATCAACACAAAGGTTATATCTTGCTGGGCAAAAAGCATAAACTACCTTGCCTGGGAACATACCTCAGCAGTTGATCCGTGCTGATCAAATAGAAACATTAGAACCTGCATCATTCTATTCACAGATCCAAAAAGCTGTTTAGCACTACTCTCTGGTACAATTGTGAATTCCAATTATATGACAAATATGAAAACTTGATAAAAGGTCCTATCATACTATCACTAATAAATCATTTCATTTTAATGAAAATATGAAACATAGTTAAGTTGAAACTGAAGCTGTACATTTCTACTGACATTAAAAATCACCTAACTTTAAGGGACACTGGTAATAAATATGCCACTGTTATCCAGTGTGTGTATGTGAGTAGAGATGGGCAAATCTATAAACCAATATCCATATTCCTGGGGAGGTCACATCTAATGGTTCTTTGAGGAAAATTTAATTTTTTACAAAGTGAGAAAATTGGACAACTGTTAATAATAATAATAATAATAAAAATGGTGACATAGTACAGCACATAATCTTTAGAGGGTCTAAGTTACAATATTAGATAACACTTAATGCATACAAAGGCAAGATTACAAAAACAAATACCATGAAATTATAAAACAAAAACATGCTGACAATAATTATTGAACTAAACATTTAGTCTTTAAGTCTGTTTTTGTAGCCCAAAGAGGCAAGTTTTAAGAGCACTACTGAATGAGATCAGAGTGTCCTTGTGTCTAAGATCTATGGGTAATTCATTCCACATAGCTGGGTCCTGGTATGCAAAAGAATGTTTGTATGAATTCATTTGAACAGTGGGAACAATAAGAATGTGAGTGTCAAAAGAGGTGCGCAAGTTTCTAGATGGGGTGTACACATTGGTGAGGTCAGACTTGAACCAGTCAATGAAATATATCACAGTGAACAGATTTGGTGTTTGATTCTGGATCAAACAGGTATCCAGTGAAAGTTACAGAGCAGGTGAAGGTGCACTCTGTTCTTCATACTCAAAGGATGATTTGAACAGCCATGTTTTAAACTTTTGAAGTTTCTAGAGTAGACACTGAGATGAACCAGATAGAAGTGAATTAAAATAGTCCAGTCTGGAAAGTACTGAGGAACATATGTGTTTTAGTGACATCAAATGAAAGAAAGCTGTGAATTGAGCTAATGTGTCTCAGATCCAGATGTACAGCCTTGCATATGTCATTACATGTTGGTGTAATGAGAGTACTGTCGACAGTGACATGGGTTTTGTTTTGTATCAATTTAATGCTGGAATTGCTTATTATTTGCAGTAAAGGGTGTGACTGAAAAACTCTTTGCATGGTAATCAGGACCGCTTCAATTTTATCAACATTTATCTGCAGCATGTTACTTGTCATCAATGACTTCACATTGGAAATTAACCTCTCTCTATACCTTGGATGGAAGCTTCGACTTCAGTTTGGCAGCTACATTTGTATAAGTGTCATCAGTGTACAAATGCTGAGACACCAGCGTCTGAGTGTACTGAATGAAGAGGATTGGGTCAAGAACAGAGCCTTGTTGAACATCAAAACATAGATCAACTGAGCTGAAATGTTTTCCATTTATGGACACAATCTATGTACTGTTGACTGCGAAAGGACTAGAACCATAGTAAGAATGTATTGTGAATACCAAATACATGCTGGAGACAGTGAAGTAATATATCATGTCTATTTTGTCAAATGCTGCAGACAAGTCAAGGAGAATGTGGACTGTAATCTATCCACAGCAGAGAGAAGGTCGTAAGAACTCACATAAGGTCAGTTGCAGTACTATGGTGAGGGCGATATGCAGAAAATATATTGCAAAAAGGCTATTTTAATTCACGTGAGATACTAGTTAGAATAGAACAACTTTTTTCTAAGATTTTTTAAATGAATGAGGTTAGAAACAGGTCAGTAGTTCTTTAAATCATTCAGGTCAAGTGTTGATTTCTCTGACAGCAGCTCAACAATGGCACTTTTGAAAAATTATGTCAATTCCCCAGATGAAAGAGACATATTGATAATATCAGTTAGTGAAGGCAACATTAAATCTAAGCACTCAATTAGCAATGATGTCAGAATTGGATCAAATACACATGACTTGGGGCACTCTTCATCACAATTGTATGTGCCAAATCCATTGTGACAGGTCCAAATGCTGTTAATGGTTGCCATACATACTTCCTGTTCACAACTGTATGTTGATCATAAGTCAACTGAAATTGTGCTGTCAAGCTTATCTCTAATAGAAGGAACTTTTTCACGGAAGAAATTTGTAAACAGGACCAGAAGATAGACAAGAGAGAAGGTCCTTGGAAGAAGTGTACATTTATTCCTTGACATTAACTTGTTCATAATCTCGAAGAGCTCTTTGCAGCTGTAACTTTCAGTGATCTTAACAGTACTGTTGAAGGCTGATTTTGCTGCATGATATATGTTAACTTTCTGACTTCAGTTCACTGCAGGAAACATACAGTAATATCTCACCAACATTATCAGTTACTATATCAAATGTATTTCTGTAAATGTCTATGCTTTCAAACAGAGGTCCTTTGCCAGCTAAAGCTAACAACAGTCACAAGAATCATTGCCAACATCTTGCTTTATTTATGTACATGCATACTGGACCTTAAACCTCCAAATAGCAGTGTGGTTAACACTGAAAAATGGCAACTAAAGGTGTATATTTCATGTCCCAACTGGGCAGAAGAAATTAAGGAGAACACAAGTCACTCTCACTTTGTTGAGACTGGCACTGCCAGTAATTGGCTTTATGCCTTGCATACCTATATCTGATTCACATATGCATTACAAATATTTGGAAGAAACATTTTGATGAATGTACTGTAATACTGGCTTATAAGTCGAGTCCAACTGTAAACAACGTAGATCCAGATCTGCCATAACATAATGCACCTGAATATCAGGGTCTGTGTTGTTTGTTCCACTAACTTGTCTTATAAACAAGTTTATATGGTAGACTAATTGGATAGATACATGAAAATACTGCAACTGACTTCTTGGATGTATCACACCACCTTGGAAATACAATATGGTTATGTGACTGCTTCTGAAGCCTGAGCTCTCCTCCCTATGAAGTACTTCTTAACTGCTTCTCTTTTTAGCAATAATGGCCAGCATTGCATTAAAAAAAGGTCTGTCCCTTACAGATTCTGGTAATCCCACACTTTAAGATGTCTTTCCACACTGTTTTTCAGAGCTTTAACCTCCCTGTTATGATTTCCTTATTCCAATCTCTGCCAGAAAGGAGCTTAAATCAAGAGATGACATGTTTTCGATGACTGCATTTTATTTCCCTCAACCAACACTGAACATTATGCATGTCATGTTTAATGGTCCTCTTCATGCTTTGTTTATCAATAAACCTCCTCATTTTCCCACCTCAACATTTCTCCCTGATATATTTTCTTCATGTGGGTTAAGCAGTTCTTCACTTTCTTCAGCAGAAAGACCAAGCACATGACACAAGTCACCAGTAGTGTCTACCAACTGCTGACATGTCTGCTTACCAGGGAAAACACTTCCTCTAATGGGTGGAGCTTGTATTCATTATAAGAAAAGTATTTTCCATATAAGGAAAGTATTTAATAAAAAAAGTACAATATTGAACATGTTCAACATCACAGGATGCTGCATATTTTGAATATAAGGGAAACAAAAAGAATTATGGATTATTTAACAAGTGTAAGATTAAACATCTTTTTATCAAAAGCTAGTCCGCTCCAGTGGCCTAGTGGTTAGAGCATCCACATCCAATGCGGGAGGTCGTGAGTTCGAATCCAGACTGAGTCATACCAAAGACTTACAAAAATGGTACTAACAGCTGCCTTGCTAGGTGCTCAGCATTATGAGGTTAGTGTTACGACTGGTTGGACTGGTGTCAGGATAATGTGACTGGGTTGGACATCATGCTAAATGTCTGCGGCATGATGTCCCAGTGCTAGACATCACTATAAACTGCCACACTGCAGACAGCATAGCGATATGACTGAAATTTTTTAAAGCTACATTAAAAAACCCAAATCACACACACACACACTCAAAAGCTATATTTTAAAATCTTTTTACACATGTTAATACAAATACACCTTTTGTAAATTTTCAAGTTTGCATTCCATATATGAATTCACATTCTTGACTATAAAATTCAGTCAGAAAAAATACTCATTCAGCACTTTTTGTATTGTGCATACACCACTCCCTCGATAACTCGCGCACAACGGGGTCCAAAAACATCGACCGCGTTATAAGCGAGGGCGCGAGTTATCGAGGGACCTTTAACAAACAACAAAACTAACAAAGGGATCCACGTAGAGGCAAAAGGGGGGTGTGGTGGGTTGGCATGTTAGTGTTGAATACTCAATTAATAATCATGCTAAGATTAACTGTGAATAAATATCTCTTCATAGCGGTGTACTTTGTCTACTTTTTTCCTCACAGAGTAACATTAATTTCAGGATAACTTACAGTATATTGAGGAGATCATCAAAATATTATTCCACATGGTTTCCGTTCACTTAACACATGTACGACTTCGCTCTTTGTGTACTACGTCACAAATTTTTGTGCTGAATTGGATAAATTCTAGTTTTATTGTTTGATCCAAAGCAGACTTTTTTTTTATACAAAAGATCGACACTCATTTCGAAAAAACAGTGTCGATCGAACGATGGGTAGATTTGATTGCGGTAAAAGTAAAATGAAAAAAAAAAAAAATTTACAAGGGTTAACCATTACCAACATGAATTTAATGGGTCTACAAATTTAAAATATCGTAAATTAGAACACGATAATACTTGCAGTTTGTGACACGTTTGACAAATATCACTTCACATTTTGAAAACATCTGTTCATTTTTTTGTGTGTTACTCTTTGATTTCTCTGCCTGCCTTTGTGTATTGTTCACGGATGATTATCTCTCTGAGCTGGTATGGATAATTACATGCGGCTTCCGGATTCGCTGAGCGTATTTCTCGCGACAATGAATTTTTGTTTAATTCTATGTCGGCACTGGAATCTCCAAAGTCATCCATGGCTTGCCCTAAAACGAGATTCATTCTCCATACTTTTTGCCATTTTTTTCTGCTTGAGCCTTGAGAATTGTTCCAGAGATGGGAACACCTTGTTCACGTTGCTGTGTGAACCATGTGTACACAGCATCATCAAATTCAGTATCGTTTGCAGTCCGTGCTCGTTTTCGTTTGATCCCATTATCTGAATCAACATCATGTAAATAATCCCGAAGTTTCTGCTTATCCTTAAGCCAACCTCTAAATGTCGACTCAGCAATTGTTTAGTTCATTGCAAACATTGGATCTCGCTTCACCATTATGAACCCTATCTATGATGCACAGCTTTTCAGTCACTGAGTACACCTTTCGCTTACTTCCTTTGCTCTCCATGGTCACATTTACAAATGATTAGGATACATTACTGATATTATATACTTTAGTGATGTTAAGTGCATAAAAATGTGAAACCATTTTCGATTAGTCAAATAAAATGAATTTTGAGAACGGTAATGACCACAAGAACTTATGCTGCTATTGGCATGCCTTTGAATTTTTTTTAATTGTACCTCCCTTGCTTGATTTGATACCAAAAAAATATTCAAAGTGATAAAACAACACAGGTCTCTTTTAATAGATTTTTTTAATGCAACAAACACTTCCCCAAGTTGTTGATCAAAACAAAGCCGGCATGTAATTAGGTTCTCACAGAAGTACTCACGGGTTTCGATGTGACGGTCGATTGACTCTTTTCATGTTTTCATAGAAGAGAATATGTTGCGATTATAGTGTTTACATTGAAGCGAAATTAAAGGATTAGTACATGAATTTCACATAGCAAGACATTTAATTGGTGTTTATTTCATTCTCTGTTGCCACCTGTTAGCATTTACCAGAATTTTTCGTTGATCGCTGTTTCGCCAGACTGTTTATTTAGTGTATTGACAACTATTTCTCTCAAAAAACCCCAAACATAATATGTGATATCTTATTAGAACTTGCAAATTTCACAATATGGATTCTATCTTTACGGGCAATAATCACCATTTCCGATGATAAAATGAGCTACCGTAATTCACGTATTTTTTCGTACCCTTTAATTTTTCGTACACAACCCAGTTATCAAAATAATAATTATTTAAGTGTATCATAATTTTTCGTACATATCACTTTGTATTATTTGAAAAATTCATTAAATTATCGGACATAAAATTTCTATTAAGAAGATTTACATTTGCAAAAAAGATCAAAAATACCGTATTCCCATTTTGTTTTTACAAAAATTAATGATTAATAATTATTTTTTCTTGTACGAAAATTTACATAAAATACAGTATGGATCAAGGTTCAATTTACCAATTCTTATCGCGATTTGTTTCACGTTCAGCACATTTCAAAATATATTTTCTTTGGAAAAAAATCGGGAGCCATGCTGAACACCGCGTTATAAGCGGGTTCGCGAGTTATCCGGGCATGAGTTATCGAGGGAGTGGTGTAGTTTTAATTTGATCCCCAGTTCTGACACCAAAGGGAATTTTGACTCATATACTCCTAGGGGAAACTCTGTTTTAAAGAATTATCTTGTGGTAAATGATATATATATATTGTGGATGAAAGAAACTTTTAGACCCTTAGTGACCTCCAAAGAAATGAATGAACTGTTTTTGCTTGGTTGTACTATAATTGCTCTTTTGCCTTTTTCTTTAAATAAACATATCCAAGAACAATCAAGTGGTTGTATTTTTCAAAATCTGTTGAGCACTATTTCATTTGGTTGAAGAGCAGTGGTAGCTGATAAATGCTGAAGTCAGTTGAACTAAGGATTAATTTCCTTTAATGAAATGAATATGGCTAATCACATTTGACCACATTTTATTAGACATCAGTTTCATGAAAATGTGCAGAAGTTATTAGAGTAAGTATTATATGACTAAAGTAATTAGAAACAGTTTTATTATCGACTGTCAATTATGCAAGGTATTTTTTGGAAATTTGGCTTCTTGTCCCTAGGTCAGCTGACATCGAAGTTCATGTTATGCAGCTCAAATTGTTCATGCATAAGACATCAGCCCACCCTCACCCCAATTGTATATATCTGGATTGACATCTTGCATTGTGGGACTGCTGTTGTCCTAGTTACTATTGTATTGTAGTGGTGGTCTTGTTATCCCTTATTTAATTCTTTATCCCATAGTGTCTGTTACTGTGTATGCTGTCGATATACACGGCAAAGTCACAGAGTGCAGTGTGCTGTAAATAGAACACCTGTTTCCTAAATGACTCTATGCAAAAATTTCAACCATTTTAGCATTCTGTACATATTTGTTATCTATAGGAAGGTTTGATAGTAAAATCTTATCTTTATAGTTGTATATTTATTTTACTTAGAAGAATTATTCATATGCTTTATCAGCTAAACATCACCTGAAAATACCATTTACTGAATATTCAAATTTCATTGAGAGGGAAACCCCACAAGCAGAATTGCCAAAGATGGAAAATTGTATGTTGTGCTTATTTTCACACACACACACCCCAACAAAAAAAACTCGATAAAAAATTGCATAAAACAATCTGGATTATTGGACTGCAGATAAAATCTTTTGTTTTCTTCTGGTTTGGTTGTGGTTGTATCACACAGCTTGAACTTGATTTTAAGGTTAAAAAAAATCAAAGGCACCCTACCATTCGTCCCCCCCCCCCAGTTAAATGATCAGTCCTTTCAAGTATTTACGGTATGTAAATGGTATATTGTCCCTATTGTGTCAGAATCTAGATCAAGGTCTCAGACACGCAGCCCATGGGCTGCATGCAACCTGTCAAGCCGTATCCTGTGATTTACAAAATGATTGGCGTCACAAGATGTCATGAGAGATAACATAGGTGATGTGGCCCTTGGGCCATCAAAAATGTCCTCATGTGGCCCGCAGGATGGTTTGAGTTTGAGAACCCTGATTTAGATGTTGGCTCAAAGTTGTGTGTATTCAGCCTTGTGAACATATGCTGTTGTACACCACCATGACTATATAAGGATTAAGCGTATGGTTTGCATTTCAATAAGAATTCAGTGTTTTCTGTCGTTTTCTTTATTTTAAGTGACAGTGGTTGCCATTTGGAATTTAACTGTCGATATTTCAGATCATTACATTTTCTTTGTAACAGTAGGATAAATTAATGCTGTTCAGTGTAAGACAAAGGGTCCATTCCAGTGGCCTGGTGGTTAGAGCATCTGTCTCGGATGTGAGAGGTTGCAGGTTCAAGCCCCAGCCAAGTCATGCCAGGGACTGATAAAAATGTTACTAGCAGCTGCCTTGCTAGATACTCAGCATTAAGAGGTTAGTGTTAGGACTGGTTGGCCTGGTGTCAGGATAATGTGACTGTTTGGGACATGATGCTGCATGTCTGCACATGCAGGCCGAAGGTGTGCCTCCAATCTAGTCGTTGCAAAAATTTGTTCAGATTTCTTTGAATGAAGTATAAACATATAAAGCCACGAGGTGTTAGTTATTTACTTTCCACTGATCAGTATGAAAACATCTTGGGCTACATTGTTTAAATGAACTCAGAATGTGCATAAACTTTCACATTGGCAATAGCAGCAAATAGAATTGTGGTAAATAAGCTAATCAGTCTTTTCTAAACATGCATGTATTTAATGTGCAAGACCCTTTTTGTAATGACGTTATATATAAACATTTTTTTAAAAGGAAACAAAGCTTCCTTTTAATGAAAAATTTATATGAGTGCTATATCAAAGATTCAGCATACATAGTATACATATATTATATTTTACATCATATACAAATACACATTCTTGCATTTCCAGTGGAGCTAGGATTGACTACATGAAATTATGTATTGACAGCGAGAGTAAACTCTTCATATCCATGCCCAGAGTGTATGCTACAAAATGTAGTTCTGTACCTATTGCAGCTATTTTTTTTTGCATCTTTAAGTACTTTATCCAAACTACCATACCTTCAAATAGAAGTTTGTTACTGTATGTATTTTACTTGATTATTCAGTAATCAACTGCTAGTATGCCTGTGCTGCATCTTGTTGCTATCATCTGTGCCACCAAACTCATGGTTAAATTTGAGGTGGACCACATGGCCCTGAACCAGAGCATTGAATTCTTTACCTTGCTCCAGTCTGCTTCATTTCTTTTGATGGCCATGTTGCAGCAGCATTGTCTATTGTATGAACATCATGCTTGATACCAACCATGAAGTTAGTTTTGAAGAACTTGAGCCTGGTTAGAATTGCTTCTTGCATGATGCTTTGCTTGACAAGCTCAACCACAATAGCCATATTAATCTCTTCATTATACAGCTCAGTTCAGTGAGCAGGCAGTTTGAGATAGATTTTACTACTTCTTCCCGAGAGGAGGCATGGTATCACTATTCAAGAGTTACTGTTTTGGGTTTAATGCCATTTTCCAGCGCATGACACTGTACATGGTGGCCAGTATAACTGGTGGAGTAAGAAGTTGGGAAAACCCAGTGAGAACCACTGAACCATGGGAAGCTACTGGCATGCTTTCTGACATACCCACATTTGCTGAGACCGAGACTTGAACCCATGTGACAGAGGTGAGATGGCAGTGTTTGGTAAAATCGAGTGCTCTAGACCTCACTGCCACCCAGGGCCCTCTCCATGCATTGTGCTTAAAAGAGAGCATGCTTTGAAAAGGTTAATGGGGCTCCTTGTTCCTTGTTCCCGCACATTTCTCATAAGTCTAGGAAAAAATGGCATGATATATTGAAATGATTCCTGATTCAGCTGAAGTGGAAATGTGGGTTTTATTCATGAAGTTCAGGGCACAATATTTATAATCCTTGGTGTAGTATTCACTTAAATAAAGTACTAAAGATACTAATTTGTTAAAGGTATTGTCTTCAAAATATTGTACATGATCATGGCGTTTAATTAAGTATAGTGAGTTGAAATTTAAGTCAGAATCATGGTTCATATACAAGATTAGACCAAGTCATTGACTGCATTCATAGAGGTGGTCTTTTGACGGGAATCACAAAAGGAATACCTCATTATGTCATAAACAAAACCAGCCTGATATCTTCCATCAAGAAGAATTAGTGTTAGCCTATCAAAGACATCACAAAAAAAGTTGCCAACTCATAAATAAGTGTACCAGTGAGTCATTATAGCGCTGACTAAGGAACCGTAGATTTGATCAAATGTTACTTGTTTGCTCAACAACAAAATATAGAAAATTATGAAGAGCTAGTGCAATATTATTTGCTTTTACTTCATTTCAATGTAATTTTTGGATCATCATGCACTTAACGTACACACAGATAGAGGTGGATATGACGTGAGATCTGCTGCTGATCATTTTAAAGAAAAGATTAAGCAGTCTAAAGCTGCAAGCCTGCAACCTCATTTTGTAAGTATATTATCAGCTGAATGGGAGAGGGGATGTCTTTTATCTTCAAGCTTCTCTTTACCTTGCAATAATGCTGATATTTTTTGCTATGATCTGCCTCTGACCATCAGTTGTTATAATTATACAAAAGTTATTTCCCCTGTGCTACAAAAGAATAGTTGTCTTGGCAGCTTATGTTAAATATGAATGAAAAATCTGGATTTTGTTCAGTTATATTCAGTTGTTTATTCTGTATAAGAAGAACATTATTTCTTTTTGGTTTTTACTTCAGTTTATAACTCAAGAAAATCATAACCCACTCCCATTTTACTAAAGTTATTTTGAACATTAAATATTCAAACTGTAAGATATTTTTCTTTTTTAGATGCTCATCATTTGAAGATTGACGAATGCAGCCAAAAAAATAGCTAATCAGGAAATTTTTGGTTCTTCTGAAAATAGACCTAAAGAGCTATGCTGTTGCCATTTGTACAATGCTTGACATCTGTTCACATAAGTTTGTTATCGATACTCCTACTATACTACTGCATGGGATGATTGCAATACTTTGATCCCAAGGTCTGGTTGGTCTGAAACTAAAATGATGCCCCTTGGACAACCAATATGTCTTAAAAATCTTGTTATCACTACTACATGTGCTTCTAAACAGAATGTCTCATTGACATGTGGTTTTCACAGAAGGACTTCTTATGATGTTGGTCTTAAATGAAAAATAGGCAACTCCGACATCCAATATGGTTACTATGTTGGCCAGCTTAAAAAAATTCTTCTTCTTGTTACTCCTGACAGGATGGTCATATTAACATGGGATTTTCCTTAAAATGCCATGCTTTGATGGTGAATCACAAAAGAACATTACCTTGTATTGATACCCATCTTATAATGTCTAGTTGGTCCTAAATGAAAATGGTGTCCCTGAGACATCCAGTATGGCCACCATGATGACCATCTTGAAAATCTTGTTATTGCTAATCCTTCTGAATGGATGGTCGTATTGACAACTAATATGGCCAGAATGACTTCTTATGATGTTTAGTTGGTCCTAAGCAAAAATGGTGCTGATCTAATATGCAGTATGGACACCAGGGTGGATATCTAAAAAATCTTTTTATAGCTACTTCTCCTGAATGGATAGTCTTTGTGACATGGGGTTTTTAAGATTTCTTATGATATCTACTTTGTCCTAGCTAAAAATATTTTTGCTGATCAGACCTACCTCCAACACAGTGGTCTTTGTGACCATCTTGAAAATCTCTTTATTACATTTTCTCTTTAAGGATGGCCATAGATGCATGATTTTCACTAAACCACTTCACACACTATATGTAGATCATTCTAAATTAAAAGATGCCATTATAAAAGTTGACAAAACCTTGTGAAAAGCTACTTCTTTAGATGATTTACCAACAGTTTTTCTTAAAATATATCTTCTCTCTTGCAATATATAGTTGTTCTTGTATTAAAATGATTGATCGAATTTCCTTAATGGCCATCCTCGAAAATCTTTATATAGCTTCGTCTTCTAATTGGACTTCACTAAAACACTATAGCAACCACTCCAGTGACCTAAATGGTTAGAGCATCCACCTTGGATGCAGGAGGTTGCAGGTTCGAACCCCAGCCGAGTCATACCAAAGACTTATAAAAATGGTACTAACAGCTGCCTCACTTGGCATTCAGCATTAAGAGGTTAGTGTTAGGACTGGTCAGCCTGGTGTCAGGATAATGTGACTGGGTGGGACATGGTACTACTTATCTGCAGCACAATGCCCCAATGCTAGACATCACTATAAACTGCTACACTGCAGAAATCATAGTGATATGACTAAAATTGTTAAAAATCAAAATCACACACACATACACACACACTATAGAATAGTATTGCAATATGTAGCTGCGATCCTGATCGAAATGGTACTCATCTAACATCCAATATGACGCTATAGCCAGCTGCAGAATCTTATTATGACCACTCCATTTGTATGAATGGTGGCATAAACATGGAGTTTTCTTTAAAACACTTGCATTATATCATTGGTTCTGAATGAAATGGTGCATATTTGACCACCAACATATCTAGAATGAATTTTTAAAACCAGATTTACTTAACCTTGGGATCAAGTTAAAAGGTCATTGCTGACATTTTTGTTCTTCATTGAGTTTATGAAAACATTGATTTGTACATGTACACACAAGTGAATTTTGACCAGACTTTATATTTTGTTACACTGCAGTGAACAAGTTGATTTTTAAACTCAATGGTCTTGACTTGGATTTTAGCTGTACTGGCTTGTAAGCATAATAACACAAACAATTGTGAATGGAATTATATTATTTAACCCATGTTGTGGGTATTTCTGAAGAATGCCTTGAAGAATTCTGCTAAGATAACTTTGTTGTTTTGTTGGGGTTTTTTTCAAAACATGTTATAGATGTATTTAAGCAAATATATCATGTAGTTATATCGTGTGATAATCTGCAACAGGTTCTGTGATCTTCTGTTCATGATTAAAGTCAAAGGCCCTGATAAAGTATTTTTTGCAGTTTTCTTGAGAAACATGTTAATTACTCTAACATCACAAATGGTGTATTGTCTTATCTCAAGAATATCAGATGGTTTCCTGGAAATGCTTTTAGGATAGTAGAGCATTAGTTCTTTCAAGATTTCTTGCCGAATTTATTGTGAATATTAGAATTAGATAGAATAATTTTACAAATTTAAGCAGTTAGGCTTTACAAGATTTTAAATAAGTTGTTTTTTTTAATGCACTTGTGCATGATTGGTGAAATAGTATATTTTGGATATGTTTTTCAGATTTGACTCCCAGACATCTAACAGATTCGTGACATTATTAGACATATGCAAGGCAAACATCTTGTAATCTTTTCCACTACTTTTGTATAAAAATGTCAGAAAGGAAAAGAGGAAATTGTCTTTATTATAGCATATCATTGTACATAATTACTTATAAAAATTGAGACTTTAATAAAAACGAGATTTGACCTTTTCTTCCAGTCAGAGAAAGGAGTTTATTTTTACTACATAAGAAGACATGGTCTGTATTTTGTGGCTGTTACTCACCAGGAAGTTTCTCCAGTTCTTGTGATTGAAATCCTTTGCAGGTATAGTATGTACCTTACATGAAGCATTTCTGTTTAGTAGTTATTTTTAATAGCTCTACTAGTTATAGATCAAAAGAGCTTATTGGATGACCTGTTGTTCATTGTGTAGCGCCTTTCCAGCTATTAGCACTGGCTTGTTCTCAATATTCCTCTGAAGACAGCTTTGAGGCTTGCCTTTTAATTTTATACACAGACATTCAACCCATGGTCTCCTCCTAAATATAAGACTTCTTATGATATCTAGTTGATCCTAAATGAAACTGGTGACAATCTGACATTCATTATAGCCACCTTGGCAGCCATCTCAAAATCTTTTATTGCAACTCCTTCTAAATAGAATGGTATATCAACATTGGGTTTTCACTAATTTTGATAACTAGTTGGTCCTGAATGAAATTAGTGCCGATTTTACTTCAAATATGCCTGCCGTGGTAACCATCTTGTAGATCTGCTTGCCACTACTTCTTGTAAATGTAAAGCCATATTCACATGGGGTTTTCACCAGAAGACTTCTTATGGTGTCTGGTAGATCTTGAATGAAAATAATGCTGATCTGATATGCAAAATGGCATCCAGTATGGCTGGCACTGCAGCTAATTTGAAAATCTTATCACTCAAGAATATCAGAGATGGTTTAAACACTTAACAGTTATACAGAAACGGTCTTATTTTGAATTCCTGGAAATTCTATGCAGATAGTAGAGTGCCAGTTCTGTCAAGAGACTCTTATTATCATTGTATTATAAATATAACACACATAATTTTTAATATTACTTGGAGGATTGCTTGATACTTTACAAAAATACTCATCCCAAGGTCTAGATGGTCGTAAATGAAAATGATGATGCTCAGACACGCAAGATGGCCACAACAGCAATCATCTTGAAAATCTTAGTGCTTCTGCACCTGAACAGATGGTCATATCAACATGGGATTTTGACTTAAAGATTTCTTATGATATCAAGTTGGCCATAAGTGCAAAATGTGCCAGTCTGACATTCAGTATGGCCAGCATGGTAGCCATCTTGAAATTCTCATAGTCACTACTTATGATGTCAAGTTAGTCCTAAATTAAAATTATGCTGATCTGAGTCTATCTTTAAAACCTGATTGCTACTCCTTCTGGATGGATGCTCAATCAATATTAGGTTTCACCAAAGATGTCTAATTGGTCATAAATGATAATGATGCCGAATCAGATGTTTAATACAACCACCATGGCATCCATGTTGAGATTCATTGCATGGCTACTGCTAAGAAAAAGAAGGTCAGCATGGTCATCTTGAAAATCTTCTTGCTACTGCTCCAGCAGAAATGGTCATGTTAACATGGCATTTTCATGAAAAGACTTGTGCTGTCATGGTGTCTGGTTCATCCTAGATGAAAATGGTGCTGATTTGACAACCAAATGGTTGTCACCGGTATGGTGCCATCTTGAAAATTTTGTTATAGCAACCACTCCCAAATGGATGGTCATATCAACATAGGGTTTTCACCAAAAGAAATTTTTTAATATCTAGTTAGCCTTAAATGAAAAAGGTGCTAATCCTGCATGCTATATGGTAACCATATGGCCATATAAAAATCTTGTTATTATTCAGGAATAACATAGATGATTTCAACACTTGGCACTTAAAGAGATGAAATGGTATTGCATGGATTCATGGTAATTCAAGTGACACCATGTCAGGGAATGAAAACTAATTTTTATTTCTCTCTCTGGGTCCAGAACTTTATTTTTTAATTTTGTTTAGGTCCAGAACCAAAGCATTTTAGTCCCAATGTAATAATTAAAATTTTTTGTTCATGTTTAATAATCATACATTTTGCATTAGCGTGTATTCCAAATCAGATGAAAGGCATTTAAAAGCAGTTAGAACAATCTTTATTTGCTTTATGTTCATGCTTATTCTAATATAAAAAAAAAATTGTTAAAGCTACGTTAAAATTCCAAATCACACACACACACACACACATAATATCAAAATTGTATTGTATCCTTTTTACCTGTTGAAAGGCATTATAGTTTAGATTTTCTGGGTCCCAGATCTCAGACTTAAGGAATCAGCCATTCATGACTTTTTAAAACTACTTTATGTCTTTCTGATATAAATATATTCGACTTGGAAAAGTCTAGCATGGTCTTGTACTGTGTTAATATAAAGGTAACTATTTTTTTGTGGATAAAAGATTTATTTTTTATGTCCATCTGTTACAGATTCCTCCAAATGAAACTTTTTCCATCCAGTACCTATCATGCCACTGATCATTTAGTAATGATTCCAACTCCTCCAATCTGATTTGAGTAGCTACAAGAATTAGACCATCATTCCAAGAAAAATCTGAACTCCAGTCAAATTCTAAAAATCTCTGCTGTTGAGAAATATGTAGAATCATTTGGCTTTTTTAATCATCAAACAGATGGTTTTTCTTCATAATGCATCCACCATTTTGGAAAAAATCAGAACTGCAGAGCAAATGGAAAGTACATGATTCTGTTGGTCATATATTAGTTCCTGCATTTTCGTTGGTCACAACTATAGCTCATTTTTCACTTGCATGATGTGTTTTTGTTCTTCGAGTCTAATAGTAATCATTTGAACGTAAACTTGTTGATTTTTCTCAAAATGCCATCTTCTGAGATGGATCTGCAACCAAAATGAATAAAGAGAAAGCATGAACAGAAATTTGATAAGAAGTATGCAGAAAGTTTTCCTGGCATGACAAAATCTTGACTAGGTGATAAATACAAGCAGTGTTAAGATAGCTTCTTCAGGCAGACTGGTTTAGAGAGATACATGAAAACTTAAAAGCACAAGAGCTATGCACTTTCTCAAGAGAGTCATGGCAGTGGTTCTGTTCCAAAACTCTGAAAAGTTTTTTCCTCCTAAATGATCTGTCAGTTATAAATGTACAAATATGTTTACAAACTCTCTGTTTGAAAAAAAACCTACAACTTGCTGTCTCTGACAAAGCCAGGCCTATATTTCACATGATGTTTCCAGATTCAGTTATCGCTGATTTTATGTCAGTTGTGCTTGTGTTGATTTTATTTTGTTTAGTAGGTAAACAATTGGGTGTGAGGGTAAGTAAAAAAGCAATCTCAAAACCATGCATTTTTATTAAGGAATTCAATTGCTGACTCCTCCATTCTCTACCAGCTTGTGCTGTTTTCAGCATATCTCTTTAAAAATTTCTGTGGTAGCATGACCCCAGATTCTTATAGCTTGACATGCCTTTGATACTTATTCTTTGTTCAGACTGGCATCTCTGCTTAAGTAATTAGACCCCATTCCCAATGTTAAAAGCTGTTCATTTTTGCTATTTTCAGTATAAAAATTTCCCAATCAGATCTTTTAAACAAAAACATATTCTTAACTATACTCTGGCTTTAGGACAGAAATTACTAAATTGAGTGTAGCAGAAGATCAAAGGAATCAGAGTTACCAAGGCCACATTTGAATAGGGTCAATGGTGAACTCTAATATTTAGGCCAAATGACTCTTTCCAGCAAGAATAGGGTGAAAATGAAGTGAGTATAGAAAATTTAATATTGTATAATGTTAAAAGTGTAACTTTAAATTCTGTTTTTGCAAGTCAGATGATTAAAATACTGTTGAAAATACTATTTAAACATTTTAAAAATATTGAAGTACTAATTAAGCTTTATAAAAATATTAAAACTTTTTATATTTTGCTTCACTAGAATTGTTGTATACATAAAATGGCACCTCAGAAAAGGTTGCTTTTGAAAATGTGCAGCAGTTTCATAGTAGAAGTCCAAGGCTATTATCATACACTTGTAGGATGAAATATTGGATAAAATTCTTAGCACTGGAACTGGATGCATCCACTGAGTCATAATTCACTTCTGATAGGGCTTCAAAAATTAAGTTTTTTCACTTCTTTATTTCAGGGATCATGGGTGTATTTTCAGCATGAATTCCTGATATAGCAATGTAATTTGCATTCATGATCATCTGTGAGGGGAGTAGGGGAATATCATTAAATCAATGCAAGGTGAAGTGAACTTCGGTTTTTGGGCCTGCTTGGTTGAATTGACAGACTTGAGGGCAGCTAATGAACCTGAATTGCCTCCAAAGCACATACATACATATATATATATATATATATATGATAACAGTTTATACTTGCACCTCATTTTCAGATGCATATTTTTAAAAATCTGGTTTTTGTCATGCTGCTATAGTAAATGATCATTCATTTAGACCAAAGTTAAAATTAGATGAAAGTTTAAGCTTGTCCTTACTTTGAATACAGAGTATTAAAGATATATATCCCTCTGATTAGGCATCCAAAACTACTTCTTGAGTGGGGCAAATTACCCAAAAAACCAATAGACTTCCATGTTTTTAAAACACATATCCACATACCTCCCCAGTTTTTACTTCCATCTCAAAGTTTAAGCCACTTGGGTAGGTTCTTGAAAGCTAGAACTATCAGCTGTGTGCATTGCTCCTTTTATGTCTGTTTAATATGCACATGGTTTTATGGCAAAATCTCGGTAGTTTTCAAGTTACAAGTGCCTTTACCCTTTTCTGATAGTGATAGATCCTAGGGCCAACATCATAATACGTTTGATCTTGTCCAGATATATATATATATATATATATATACATATATATATATATATATATATATATATATATATATATATATATATATATACACACACACACATGTACATGGTTATAGGGTCTCAGTGGTTTCCAAGTTATGACTTAGGAGCTAAGTCCCTGGGATTTGGAATGGACACCAGGATTAATGCTAGTGGCATGCATATATATGTCATTTCATGCTCAGTGAAGTCATATATGATCATAGTCTGGGGATATCAATATGGTGGTTTAATTTCCATATATTGTCTTAAGAATGTCAACCTGATCGATCAGTTTCCTTCATCTATAATTTTTTAACATGCTCCGCAGTCTTTTATTTTAGACAGTCTTTTACTGTACTGGTGAAAGAAATTATTGTAAGATGTTAAAGAAATTTATGTATTGTTTTCAGATTTTACCACATCTGCAAGGACTTTTGTGGAATGGTGAATGAGGATTCCATTAAAGCCAATCTGTTGCTTATCTATGAACTTGTGGATGAGTTACTGGTATGCACACACACACACACACACACACACACACAAACACACACACACACACACACACACACACACACACACACACACACACACACACACACACACACACACACACACACACACACACACACACACACTTTTGAGAACTTCTGGATGAGTTATTTTTATGCATGCACGTACTCATTCAAGCAAGCATACATGCACACATGCCCCCTCACCCCACACCCACACAAATACACATGGTCAAACATGCTATTATACATATGTGACCACTAAATACTTGTTCACATTTCAAACTTGGACAAATACTATGCATTGAATAACATTATTGTTGCTGTTGTTGTTATTATTATTATTATTCTTATTATTATTATTATTTCTTCAGGCTATTGGCATAATTTCCAATTCAAGAATTCATCATATAAATTTACCAATCATAAATTCTTGCGGTAAAGGGTTTAATTTATGGATCTTGTCACATTTTCCCTACGTTTTTCATCTTGAATGTTTTTGATTGTACAGTGAACCCCCTCAAAACCAAAAACCCTTGGGACCCACAATCTTTTTCAGTTTTGAGATGTTTTTGGTTACTGAGGTTTTTGAAGATTTGAAAAAAAAGTCTCTTTCTGCATGCTTATGTGGCGAGAGAGAGATACAGAAAATGCAGTTATAAGAGTATCGTGTCAGTGAGCATAAAAGTGCAAATAATTTAGAAAGTTGTTGTTATGATACATGCATTTAATGAAGAATTAGCTGAACAATATATGTTCCTACCAAAAATCGTATCCTGTCACATGAATAAATACAGTTGCTCCACATAAAAATATTATCCTGTCAAAAGAAACACCTGAGAAAAGAGACGTGGTACTTTTATAACTTTGTATATTTTAGCACTTCACTTCATATGGGTTCATGCAAGACATGACCATCTTACAACATGTCATTTTTCCACTGGCGTTGTGTGACAGGGAAATAAAAACATTTTGTTTTTGGATAGTGTGTGCACAGCTCGACAGTCTCCTAGGTGCACAGACTGATACAGCCGTCCACATCATAGGGCACTGCTCTTCAAATAGGTTCATTGGAGAGCACTTCATATGGAATTCATTGAAAGCGTGACCATCTTACAACACATCATTCTTCCACTGTCGTTCAGTGGCATGGAATACAAACATTTCTGGATATTGTGTGCCATTTTAACACTTGTGCTGGACTGGTGGTGTTATTGGAGAAATCAGTGGCCCAAGGAAAAGAATTTGGTGAACTGTGACAATTCTGCGACTGCACCTGCAGTTGGTGTGGAGAACCATCTATTTAGGACTTTAGAATGATGGTTTCGTCATGTTATGCGCGCTACATCAGATTTCATCCTAACCATCTCCTATCTCCTCAGCAACAGTTGTGTACGTACATTTAGTATCATGTGCTTTGGAAATCAGTCCTTCCAAATGGATTTTCACATTACAAACTGGCATCCTCTTTGGGGCTCTCATTTGATATTTTTAATATCAAATTCAATTTGGCATTTTTCCCCAATCGGATACTCATAAGCTATATTAATAACGTAAAGGTCGTGCCTATTAAATACATTTCTTTTACAGTTATAAATAGGAAAAATATGAGAATATTTGCTTCATGCTGGGATCAGCCTAGCTGTATTCCACGAATCTGGGATCAACCCAGAATACACTCTTATGTGGGGATCAGCCTAGCATGGATCTGGTTAAGATGGGATCAGCCCAGAATACATTAGCATGCTGGGATCAGCCTAGCACGTATTCTACTTAAGCTGGGATCAGCCCAGAATACACTGTAATGCTATGATCAGCCTAGCACAGATTTTACTTGAGCTGGGATCAGCCTAGCACCAATTCTACTTGATCTGGGATCAGCCCAGAATACACTGTAATGCTGGGATCAGCCTAGCACCGATTGGAAATCAGTCTTTTTCAGTAAGCTGGGATCAGCCTAGCACCAATTCTACTTGAGCTGGGATCAGCCCAGAATACACAGTAATGCTGGGATCAGCCTAGCACTGATTGGGAATCATTCTTTTACATTCAGATTCTAGCCCATGAGTAGCTCCCACAGAGAGAGCCAAATATTTTTAAATATTTAAATTAAGTATTGATGTTATTTTAGTTATGAGTTTGATGTTGTAGAATATTAGCAATAATGAATGGTGGCATGTTTGAGAGAAAGGGACAGAGTGAGGGAGAGAGAGATGAATGCATATACTCATGTATCCTATATTTCTTACAATGCATGTATTAAATCATTTCTCGTACAATTCAGTATTATTTTGTTGTGCATAAATTTTACACTTAAGATATCATGTCCTGACACACATCAACACAAACTATATTGCATAAGGGTTCGATCTAATGTCTTAGTGCTGACACTGGGGCAATTCTTCTATTAAAAGGTTTTGATTAGTTCAGGTGATAAGCTTTGACACTTTGATGTGTAACACAAAGTTCATGACCTTCATCTCTCCAGTCCCAGATCCAAAAGCCTTTGTGGTCAGTATTCTTTCCTTAAATTGCTGAGCATGGAAAATTCTTTTCTAAACCGTCCAGATCTAAAGTGTGTAGAACTTACTACTCATTCTTTTGGCAACCAGAGAGAGACTAGCATCAGGGTATGGTGATGCAACTTCCTTCTCGTTTTATCTAGTTTTCTAACATAACATATTTAAAACAAACCAGTAAAATATGTTTTTTGCATAATACTTGCCGAATCATAATGCGACACACCCTTCCAAGCCCCCACCTTCCCCCAGCTACAGCTCTGGAAGAGCATGCACGTCCACTCTAGTTGTAATTGTCAGTTGATAAGATTTGGCAACAGTCTTTCTGCCCAAGGATAGGCCACTTTAGTCAGCCATGGCAAGCAGATGACCTTCAGCACCTCTGTAGCCAAAAGGAGCAAAAAATACATAGCAAACAACTTTTTATCTTTATTGGTCATATACCAGAAGAGCTTATGGTTTGGTCTGCCATCCATTAGCACATGTTTATTATTGCTGCTCCACCTAATCTGCTTTCATCACATGGTCTGTGTGGTCCTCAATGAAAATGGTACTGCTTGGACATCCATTATGGCCACCACAGTGGCCAGCTTGAAAACCTTATTAACTGCTACTCTTCCTGAATGAATGGCCATATCAAAATGGGGTTATCATTAAAAGACTTTCTTGTGATGTCTAGTTGGCTGTAAATGAAAATGGTGACTTAAAATATGGACACCACAGCATCCATCTTGAAAATCTTGTTTTTCCTCCTGAACAGAAAGTCATATTGACATGTTTGTTTTCACCAGAAAACTTTTTATAAAGTCTAGTTAGACCTAAATACAAGTAGTACCAATCTGATGTCTAATATGGCTGCCACAGCAGTCATCTGGAAAATCTTGTTATTGCTACTCCTCCTGAATGGATTGTCATATCAGCATGGGGTTTTCACTGAAAGACTTCTTACCAAATCTAGTTGGTCCCAAATAAAATGGTGCTCATTTGAGATCCTGTATGGCCAAATCTGAAATTCAGTATGGTCACCACATTAGCCATGTTGAAAATCTTGTTATTGCTACTCCTGAACAAAAAATTATATTGACATGGGGTTTTTACCTGTAGACTTTCAGTGATGTCTGATCCTAAATGAAAATGGTGCAGCTCATTCATCCAGTGTGGCTGCCATAGTGGCCATCTTGAGAATCTTGTTATCACTACTCCTTCTGAATGGGGGTTTTACAGACTTCTTATGATGCCTACTTGGTCCTAAATGAAAAAAATGAAAATGGTGGTCATTTTTGAAAATCTTGTTATCACTACTTCTCTGGAATGAACAGTCATATCAGCATGTAGTTTACAGGGAAAAACTTCTCATGATGTCTAGTTGGTCCCAAATGAAAATGTCGGTTTGATATCCTGGATGGCTGGTCCTACCAACATTGTGCTTTCACCAAATGACTTTTATGATGATGAGTTGATCCTAAAAGGTAATGATATTAATCAATATCCAGTATGGAAACCATGCCAGCCATCTTGAAAATCATGTTATTGGTATTCCTTCAAAATAGAAAGTCACATCAGCATGAGGTTTTTACGAGAAGACTTCTTTTAATATGTTGTTGGGCCTATATTAAAATGGTGCTGATCGAATATCAAATATGGCCACCTTGGCCATCTTGAAAATATTGTTATTGCAATTTCTGAAATGGAAAGTCATTTTGACATCGGGTTTTTCATTGTGAGAGTTCTTATGATGTGTAGTTGGTCAGAAATAAAAATAATGCAAACCTTCAATATGGCCACTGTGGCAGTCATCTTGAAAATATTGTTATGGTTGTCTATATCAACAGGGGGTTTTCACCAGTAGAGTTGTTATGACACCTAGCATGTCCTTCATGAAAATGATGCCAATCTGACATCCAGTATGTCCACAACAGTTAATTTGAAAATCTTGTTATTGCTGAAGAATATCAAAGATGGTTGCAACACTCCACAGTTAAGAGAAAGAAATGGTCTCTTGCTGAGTTCTTTTCAGCCAATAGAGTGTCAGTCCCTTTTCAGGATGCTTGTTTAACTGGATAGAGCCAGATGTACAAGAATTTAGTTTTATTTTTTCATCAGTTCAGCATTATTGAAGAAATTTTTGTAAACTAAAATTATTGTTTTTCTAGTGCTTTGGTTATGTTCAGCTGGCAAGCACAGAGAAGCTTCGTCCGTATATTCAGTCTGAACCAGTCCTTGTGAATGTTGACAGGACCCCAGCTGCAGAACTCAGCTCACGAGTGGTAAGATTATTTGTACAATGGTTCCCTGCTTTAAAGCCCCTCAGTATTCTACTGCCCCTCAACACGTATGGTCATTGGTCTTATAAAATTGGGTTAAATTTTGTTGTACTGTTGCTGATTATTTTATATAATTTTAACTTTTAGTTAAGGACAACTAATTTTAACATCTTGCCACATTATAAATACCTTATTGTGACACAGCCTTCTTGGTACTTGGTATTAGATGGTCTCAAATCTTTTTTTTTTAAAGTAACATAAAGAAGGAGCACCATAGACTGGCAGTACCCACAAGCAGGATTCCTGCAGGCCCTTGAATATCTTGAAAGTTCTTTCAGGTCCTTGGATATCTTTGAAAATTCTTGCAAGTCCTTGAATATCTTGAAGGTACATGAATGTTAAAACAGGTCTTGAAAATGCTTACAAATTAACATGATTGCTGAGAGAAAGCTAGATATTGCTTTTTTTTAGGAAGATCTAATAGTACTTGTTGGACTTTCTGAAATATTTTCCATAATTTTGGCACTGTTGACTTGTTGCATGATTGAAGGAGACTCAAATTCTTTACTAAATATTTGTTAATCAAAATTCAGTCAATGAAAACAGGCACATGTTTGATTCATAATTTGTTGGTTTTGAAAATGTATGAAGAAAAAATAAAATAATAAAATTATTTACAAAATTAATTTAAATTTATACCGACTCAAAAATCATTGTGAATTAATTCCTCGAAAATTATTGCAAGAATCTTGAATTATATAGTTGCCAAATTTGTATGAACCCTGCATAGGATACTATCAGAATCTTTTTAAATACATCAGTGCCTTGTTCTGAGATCATCATGAAACATCCCTGGGGTGCAGAAATTTTGTCAAAATCAAGTTTTCCATGGACAAGTAACTTAAAAAGCTTACTTGTCTGTATAAAAGACCCACTTGTCCCTATGTTATCTGTGAAATGTAAATTATACTGTATATTTCAGTTTTATTTTTCCTGTAAAAGTTACAATTAGGCTACAGACATGAGAAAATAATAAACTTTATGCAAATCATTGAGTAGTTTGTTGTTTTTTCTGGAGTCAGTGTGTTGATAATGAAAAAAGGAGAAAATTCACTCAGAATAAAGTTAAATGTCACAAACATATAAGTTCACACAGATTATTGAAAAGAAAAATGATCAAAAGCTTTGGATTGCTTAACTTCTGCTTTGAACTTACTGTCCCCAATTTTATCAAAGACATCCTGCAGAAAGTTTACATCAACTGGCTCGGGCTAAGACTGGTTTGTACAAGGTTGTGCTTCAGACTCAGAACTCAGCTGCTTGACTGTATGAGTGAGATGCCTTGTTCCAGGACCCTTTTTTAACCAATATGTATTGTGCTTTTCACTTTCTTGGTGTGTTAATAGTGTGTCTTTCTTAGTGATAACCTGTCATACAAACAATCCACTGGTTTCATCTACATTTGAGGGGTATATCTTGCATTATATAACAAGACTCCCATAACTCTTCTTTTTTTTGATCATATTCCATGTCATAGTCAAGTTTTGTTTTAGCCTGTTTCGTTAACTTTTCATTAAACTTTTCATCATTTTGCCCTAGCTTTGTAAAAAAAATGATCCATCCAGATGCATTCCGGGAAAATTCATCATAGTCACACATAATGGTTTCAAGTTGTCCAGCAATTTATTCAGACCAACAGATTCCTCAAGTAAGCCCTATCATGCAGCCAATAAAATTTGTTCTGATGTAACCATCAAAAGATATCGCCTAAACCAGTACTGTCTGCTTCCATTGGTTGTATCCTTAGAAGCTTCAGCTGGTTTCATTCCTAATCAATAAATTTCAGTATACACTATATAAATATGTAATGCACCCATATGGTACTTGCTGGTATGTATGAAAGGAGCTTTGCATAAACATCTCTCAAACAAAACAGGAACTACTGCCCTTTCAAGTTATATGCCACAATTTACTTGTCCATGGACAAGTAATCTTGCAAAAGTTGCTTGTCCATAAGAACAAATTTGCAACTCAGACAGTACGGACAATGTATTTTTGCACCCCAGCATCCCATCATTTATGATAGATGTATCATGCACTGATAAATTTTATTATTTTCTATGTAACCTCTTTTGAAAGATCACTTGTTGTATATTACCTTTTTTAGACAGAAAGCATGGTTCACATGTATTCCCTTATTATGTTAAGACCGTCAGTATTATGGTGAAACCATCGGTATTCCTATGGACTAATAGCATCCTTCATATGCATTGATGTGGTGGAACAGGAAAATTTGGATCCATTGGGTGGAACTTTCATATCCAACACTGATGCATAATGAAGGTTTTTTTAAATCATATTTCTGCAAATAAAATAAGAGTAAAAGTCAACATGGAATTTTGTGACTACTGAAGATGTTTTAAAATAACAAAACACCTAACCATGAAAAGTTCCTAGCTTTAGAATACTAAGGATTCTTTAAAACAACAAAACACCTAACCATGAAAAGTTCCTTGCTTTAGAATACTTAGGATGCTTTAAAACAATAAAACACCTAACCATGAAAAGTTCATCACTTTAGAATACTTACAATGTTTTAAAACAATAAAATACCTTGAAAAGTTTCTCACCTTAGGATAAAGCATATTCAGGGTAAACATTAAATGATATTTAAGCACGTGTTGAAATCATTGAGGTAATGGTCATACACAGCATGTGTTGAAAT
The DNA here is from genome assembly GCA_016617855.1 of Megalonaias nervosa. NCBI lineage: Eukaryota > Metazoa > Mollusca > Bivalvia > Unionida > Unionidae > Megalonaias > Megalonaias nervosa. The sequence continues at coordinate 9,665 of JAECUM010002926.1, read as the reverse complement.
CATTGAGGTAATGGTCATACACAGCATGTGTTGAAATCATTAAGGTAATGGTCATACACAGCATGTGGTGAAATCATTGAGGTAATGGTCGTACACAGCATGCGTTGAAATCATTGAGGTAATGGTCATACACAGCATGTGTTGAAATCATTAAGGTAATGGTCATACACAGCATGTGGTGAAATCACTGAGGTAATGGTCATACACAGCATGGATTGAATTCATTGAGGTAATGATCATACATAGCTTGCATTGAAATCATTAATATAATGGTCGTACACAGCATGCATTGAAATCATTGAGGTCATGGTCATACACAGCATGTATTGCAATCATTGAGATAATGGTCATACACAGCATGGATTGCAATCATTGAGGTAATGGTCATACACAGCATGGATTGAAATCATTAAGGTAATGGTCGTACACAGCATGTGTTGAAATCATTGAGGTAATGGTCATACACAGCATGTGTTGAAATTATTGAGGTAATGGTCGTACACAGCATGGATTGAAATCATTGAGGTAATGGTCGTACACAGCATGTGTTGAAATCATTGAGGTAATGGTCATACACAGCATGTGTTGAAATCATTGAGGTAATGGTCGTACACAGCATGGGTTGAAATCATTGAGGTAATGGTCGTACACAGCATGGATTGAAATCATTGAGGTAATGGTCGTACACAGCATGGATTGAAATCATTAAGGTAATGGTCATACACAGCATGGATTCAAATCATTGAGGTAATGGTCATACACAGCATGGATTGAAATCATTAATATAATGGTCGTACACAGTATGCATTGAAATCATTGAGGTCATGGTCATACACAGCATGTATTGCAATCATTGAGATAATGGTCATACACGGCATGGATTGCAATCATTGAGGTAATGGTCATACACAGCATGGATTGAAATCATTGAGGTAATGGTCGTACACAGCATGTGTTGAAATCATTGAGGTAATACATAGCATCTGACTTGTGTATTATGGATAGCTTGCACAATGATATGAATGTGAACAAATAAAAAAAATATTCACTCCTATCACCAAAATTAAATTTTAAAAAATTATGATATAGTCCCCATTTCAAGTTTGATACAGAATTGATTTTCCTTTGATCGGTATTAATGAGTTTAAAAAATAACAAAAAGAACAATAGCATATTTAAATCTAAACAGAACTGTACTATTCCTAGGTCAATCAGTGCAAAATAACCTGTTTGCAGGATGCAGACTTCAAATGCTGCTTGGTTTAGATTGATATTGCATTGCATTTACTGTCTATATTGATTACTCTGAAAGAAAACTCAAGTGATAATGAAAATCTGGGAGTTTTTTGCCAGTTTGTGTGCACTAAGATCACTGTGGGAGGCCATGTGATGAAAGAGGTCAGTCATATGATATATTCCCCATCATTGTTCTGTACAGGAGAACATGATCATATACAAGCAGGAATGTGAGAAATGTTGCATCTTTTGCATCTGTACCCCTAAATGAATATCAGTATTCACATGAGACATACAATCTTGGTACAGTATACACTCATTTAAGTCTAATCCAGCTCCAAACTGCACAAACCCATTATGTATTATGCTGTTGCAAAATGTATTTAATGTATTTGCATTCTGAGATTTGGACAGGAACATTAAGCAATGGCAGATAGGGTTTTCTGCTGTCAGTAACTGGACCGGACTTGTAAGTGCATATACATGCTAAGTTTGATCAGACAAGTTTAGTACACAAAATGCTTAGAGAATACAAGGCATGATCTGTTTGGGTGTTATACTCTGGCAGATCAGGTTACATAATGTTGTAAGTGAATAGCATTGACCCCAATCAGCTGGCACATTATGTGATGGCCAGTCATTGTCAGTACTATTTGTGTAGAGTACACATTATGGATGCCCAGTCATGGTTAATACTCTTTGTACAGAGTCCACATTATATGATGACCAGTCGTGTTCAATACTATTTGTGTAGAGTCTACATTATGTGATGACCAGTCATGTTCAATACTATTTGTGTAGAGTCCACATTATGTGATGACCAATCATGCTCAATACAGTTTGTGTAGAGTCCACATTATGAGATGACCAGTTGTGTTCAATACTATTTGTGTAGAGTCCACATTATGTGATGACCAATCATGTTCAATACTATTTGTGTAGAGTCCACATTATGTGATGACCAAACATGTTCAATACTATTTGTGTAGAGTCCACATTATGAGATGACCAGTCGTGTTTAATACTATTTGTGTAGAGTCCACATTATGTGATGACCAATCGTGTTTAATACTATTTGTGTAGAGTCCACATTATGTGATGACCAATTGTGTTCAATACTATTTGTGTAGAGTACACATTATGTGATGACCAATAGTGTTCAATACTATTTGTGTAGAGTCCACATCATGGGTAAAAACAGTAAGCTATAAAATATCCTTTGTCAAAACAAAAAGAAAAGTAGTATTTTGTCTGTACTTGCATTATTTTCTTATTTTCAGTTTGGAATTGAAACAAGAGTTGCCCCAGGGTCTGCTGCCAATAAACCAGTTGTGCAGTCATCTTTAGATGGGGTAAGATCTAAGTAATACGTTACTTGTTGTCTAAATCAGCAGGGGTTTTGTGGGGAAGAGGACAATAATAAGCACCTGACCCAATGTCTGAGAAATATTTGCATATTATGTGAAATTCTCAATTTAGGCAATTTACTAATGGCAGTTTTGGTCCCAGTGGGCTGGAGTTTTTTTACCCCAACATAAATCACCCCAGCCCCCATGAGAAATCTGCCATTAGATTCACATGGGTTGATGGTTCTTACTGGGGCTTCCACAGGTTTCTTTCTCCACCATTTATAGTGGCCACCATGTATATCCTATCTTGTACTGAGAAATGGAGTTAAACCCAAAAAAAGCAATAAACAGCAACATTCTGGCTGGCGAGAGGTAATTTCACCTATGTATTGTTGTCCAGCTTGAATGACGGCTTATGATGATTAGTGCAAAAGAAATGTTAAGCTAAAAAGAATGAGGTGAAAGTTTTGGCAAGCAAGATTTACTAACATTTGATTGGGATATTTCAAAATAAGAATTCTAAGGTTACACAAAACACCCAAATCCACCCAGATTTTACCCCATATACACCCAGGTATAAAAATTATGTTATTTAGGTATCATATAGTACACAATAATATCAGAGAAATAGATAAGTTGCAGTAGGTGGTAAAAAATTTCTTTGCATGGTATAACATATAGTTCAGTTTCCATTTTTCTAACACCCATGTATACTGTTGATACATATAATATCTCACTAAAGTTCTTTTTTGTTTTAAAATTATAATGACAGAGAAATTTTCAGCACTTAGAACTTCCTAGTTTTTAAGTTTTGTATAATACCCAGATAACATGTCCAATGTATACTGTATATACTCACTTTTAAGTTGAATCAAATTGCAAACAAGAAATATCTTGATATGCTGTATCATAATGTGACCTCAGATTAGTGTCTGTGTTGTTTGTTCTACTGATTACTTCTAACAAACTGCACATAACCAGATCTGCCAGCACATTATGTGATGGCAGAACTGGGTCTGTGCAGTTTGCAGTTGAACTCGTCTCATCAGCAGTTCTATACAGCACCCCAAACAAACCCTAATTTGCATTACATATAGTTTCCTAGAACCTTTCTATATGGTTTTCTGGTTATGAAAAAGTTTTGTTCAACTCATATTTAATTGGCTGTTTGCCAACTGAATTTATGCATCCTTTTATTTCATTGAGTTTTTGTAATTTTTTATTTAGTTTTAGTTCAATTTCGAGATGTGCTTCCATTTTTGTCCAAGTCAGCTTCATTATAACAAAGAAGAAAACAGCAAATACATATTAAGTAGTAACCATTTTTATGTCATTATAAACAATTTTTAAAAGCCAAGTGACCGAGTGGCCTAAAGCACTCACCGTTACAGATCATTGCCATCTCACCTCTGGCTGCGTGGGTTCGAGTCCCGGGCTCGGCCAATGTGGGTATGTTAGAAAGCTTGCCTGTAGCTTCTTGTGGGTTGGTGGTTCTTTCCGGGGTTTTCCCAGGTTCTTCCTCCACCATTTATACTGACCACCATGTATAACCTATCTTGTGCTGAAAAATGGCGTTAAACCCTACAACAACAACAACAATTTTTAAAAGTAAAAAAGAACTTGACTGATATTTTATGCATTCTAATACACATAAGCATTAAAAAAGCACACATAGAACTGTATGTTATGCTGTTCAAAGAAAATCATCTACTACAAATTATCAAATTATCTTTTTGTACAGTATATGATACTTAAAGGACGTTACTATCAAAGGTATATTCGACTGTATTTTGTGTTTCATGTAACCACAAATCTGGTTCTGCCAGGTGGCCCCAATTAATATAGCAGAATTATTCATGTTTAGAAATTGCTGACTACTGGGACAGTGCAGAATCACATGCACTGGATGTCCTTGACAATGACTGTATTAAATGTACAGTCCATAGTCAGATTACATTGAAAGTAGATGTCAGGACACCAACTAGACATAAATGGAATTTTTCTTTTTAAAAATGTCCTTTTTTTAATCCCAGGGTATATAATTTTTAAGAACTCTTTTGTCCAAATTTAAAACAACCCTTGCCTAAAAGACTTTCTTCATACCAATATATGAAGTTGAGCAGAGTAAAGTTAACATACTTATTCTGTAAATTAAACTGAGTTACTTGCAAATTTATATGAATTGAAATAGCTGTACTTGTTTCTAGTTATATATCCAGTGTCTTAGTACATGATTATATATCTAATTCAGATATTATTGGAGAGTCTTAAAATAGAAGCAGCTTTTGGTTTTAAAAATGCACGTTTAATTAATGAAACTTATGCCAATCTGACCTCAAGTATGGCTGCAACATCCTAAATAGAAAGTTTATTGACTTGGGTTTTCGCCAGATGGCTTCTCATAATGTCTGGTTGGTCCTTTCAAGGGACTCTTATTTATTGCTTTAAAGATTAGTAAAGGAGAAATCTTCAGAATATAAATTTTTCTTGCATTTTTTGTTTAACATTTAGATAAAATATCCATTTCTCTTATAAAAATTTTACTCCAACTAAATTACAGAAATTTTTCATTGAAATAATTGAAGAGTTAGTGTTCAAAATTAATCCTTTACCTCATGCAAGCACCTTTGGACACCTCTGCTCCATTCTCATGGAAGCGCCTTTGGACGCCTCTACCCAATTCACATGAAAGCTCCTTTTGACGCCTCTACACCATTCTCATGGAAGCACCTTTCAACGCCTGCTGTAAACATCAGCCAATTTGAGTGGGTTTTCATAGCGTCACCTTTGGGGAAAACCCCCTATTAGATACTACATTCATTGGTGTGAATGACCATTGCGTCAGATCACGTGGTCACTGTTTAAGATCAGATCTAAATCTGCTATTAAAGTAACTGCATCATATTCTCCACTCTCCAAAATGGAGGCCACAGATTTCATTCAATACTTACTTGAGTTTTCACGATTAGAATCACAACTATGAAAGCTTCAATAAATTAAGTAAAGGATCTGATATTGATATAGGCAGCAATTAGTTTCTATAAATTATCAAATTTAGATGATTTAGTGATGTAGACAGAGACAAAGAACTTGTAAATTTTTAGTATGAGAAATGGCAGCTATGGTTGGTCATGCAGCTTCACTGACTTGACTGTGAATGAGTTCTCTCAAGATTTTAAAACACATTAAAAAAATTTCCGTGAAAAATAATTGTACAGCTATAACAATCGGAATTTACTCTTAAATCTTTCTATATGTAATATATGTGTACCAGAAATGTAAAATTGTTCAGATTGATGTTAAACGTAACATATACTACACTGCTTAACAGTTAACAGGCAGGCCTATGTGTATGGAGTCAAATAGGCAACAGGTGTTCTATTTACAGTGCACTGCACTGGGTAACTTTGCTACATGTATATCGAAGGGCTAAAAAGCAGTACACTCAATGAGGTAAAGGGTTAAGACTGTATTACCTCACTTGACAAAGACAAGGTTTGCACTTACATGTGACATCATTCTAGAACAAGTCAGCCAGTTGCCAGTGTAGAAGTGTACTTATTGTACATTTATTGTACATTTCTAAATGAAGAAAGACACATATCTACTGATTATATATTGTATTAAAGCAGGAAGTATTACGAAGAGCTTTTTGAGCTGGCCCTACTGCTTATTCTACTTTTTATCCAAGGCAGTCATATTGGCTGTCATTAAAGTAAATGAGAGGCCAAGCAAGTGAAAGGGAGAGAAGAAGAAGAATATTGTAAAAAATAAGTCATCCCTTGCATTTAACTGTCAACATATATCTTTATTAAATATTCATGGACAGTAAAGAGCAGCAAATATCAGACAGAGCATGGCAGATGTTATGTTATGAGATAAGTGGTTACATTTAAAAGGGGGCAGGGGTCTCCCATGAAACATTTCAAAGAACTGCACTTATTTTCCAAGAGTTATTCTCAATCATTATTAACATAAATAGGGGTCTGGTATATTTATTTTCTGAATATGGTTTAAATAATATAAAAGTTGACAAATATGCCAAGATCCCACTTCTGCATTTGTGTGGACAGTACTTTTGTAATTATTCCAATGATTCTCATCATTTTTTTCTCTCAATCTATCATTGACCATGTTGACCTTAGGTGTGCATTGGGTTATTTGTTTCAGTTTCTTACATTTCTACACGATCATTGTTCATTTCATAACTTACTACAGATTAACTGCACTATAATCTCTATGTTAGCAAGTTCTTTGTTTTGGTCAAACATCATATTTGCTTACATATAAGGGGCATGTAATACCTACACTAACATTCGTGAGGGTAATACTTTTCAGTGCAGTTTTTTTTAAAAAGATGCAATAAAATTTGTAATAACAACAATTATGGATTTTTAAGGTATGAAAGATTCAGAAATAAGTTTAAACATAAACTATGTTTGACCATTGATCACCTGATATATTTCCTTTCAGGAGAGTGGTAAAAATGAAGTGTTTGTGGACATAGTGGAGAGAATGGTTGCAACAGTAAATGCTGATGTAAGTAAAGATGATGTGTATTATCAGTATCAAAATACTGTACACCTGATAAGTAAAGGAGAAAAATATTTGGAAAGGTTCTTTTACATGAGCAGCTTACTGGAGGTAGTTTGTTCTTTCTCTATTTGTGTTGTGCCATTAGCTATCAGCATTTTTATAGGCAGAGTATGAAAATACCATACAAATTTTAACTTTATAATCTTGAAGCTGGCCATATTGTACTATTTAGGAGAAAAAAAATATGTTTGGTTTTGGTTACATTGAACAGAAAATTAGGGTACATTGGTCAATACAAACTTTTGGGGTGGGGTTGGGAGTCTGGATGGATTTAAATGTAGCATAAGCATGAAGATAAGCATCATTCACATCCTGAATTTAACTTTGATCACACCGCTCTGGTGGCCTAGTGGTTAGAGCATTCACCTCGGATGCAGGAGGTCACAGGTTCAAACCCTGGCAGTCATTTCAAAGACTTATAAAAACGGTACTAACAGCTGCCTCGCTAGGTGCTCAGCATTAAGAGGTTAGTGCTAGGACTGGTTGGCCTGGTGTCAGGATAATGTGACTGGGTGGGACACCATGCTACATGTCTGCGGCATGATGTCTCAGTGCTAGACATCATTATAAACTGCCACACTGCATACATCGTAGCAATATGACTTAAAAATTGTTAAAGCTACATTAAAAATCCAAATCACAAACACACACAACTTAGATCATAATTACATCCTTTTTGTTCATTTTTTTTTCTCCCAAATCTTTTTTTTTCCCCAAAAAAATGGAGGATCGACAGAAAAAATGTAGTAGGTCAGGTAACCAGAATGAAACATACTTTTTAGTTTTGGCCTTAGGAAACAGTGAATGCAGAGAAAATCTAATCTGTGAGTAGTAAAAATACATATTTTAACTGAGAATTTCTTATCCCAACTTCAGCAAGGAAATGGGACATTGAGATTGTCCTTTTCTTTCCATAAAGGATATACAGTGAAACCCTATATAGCATGATTGTTGGGATCCAGAGTGGCATTGTGTTATGTAACATATGTAATAGTGCAGCAAGTTAGTTAACTAAACAAAATTATGCATGCAAGTCCCCAGGGCTCTCTATATTCATAGGCATCACATGTGCTTCTCTGGCACAGTTACCATCTTAATCAATGGATATTAACCACAAACTTGTGAAATGCAATGATTGCATATATTTGATTTTAAGCAGAGTTACATGCATTGGTACATACTTGTTCTGGATGAATACTGTAGTTAAAATAAAATATGAATACATTTACTCACAGACCGATGTCATTGCATCTGTAGCAGTGAATCCATAATAATTTCAGTGAAAAAATACATATAGTACGTGTGTATGTAGTAATGCTTTATGGCACCTCAACACAAAAGTGGCTATATGATGCCAACTAATGGTAAGGTTCAGCAAAATGCAAAAATGAATGCACAAATATTTTGGAAAACAACTTCTAGGTAAATGTTAACATTAAGTACAATGAGATAAAATACAAAATGTAATGATCTTAAATTCTGCAAAATGTACATAAAATAACAGATAAAGGTAACGTGTAAAATTCTATAAACTTGATTAAAATTTGTATAAACTCATAAAAAGTCCTAGATTTTCTTTGATATGTCCTCTAACAGTTTCTTCCAGCAGGTTTACATGAAAATGTCTATACATTCCTTTCTTAAGGAATCTACTGTAGTACTGCTACAGTGAAAATGTATTGTGGTATGTACCACCACAAAAAATTAATGTGGTATACCAGTAATACTGTGCACCTCTATTCTGAATCCCCACAGAACAACTTCTTGGCAGAAACAGTACTGCAGCTAAATGATACCCGTCCAGGTCAGCTGCCTCATTGTGCCTTTGGGAAAGTATTTAGCTGACATTTCCTTTACATGATATAGCTAAGATAAGATAGGATAAGAATTCTTTTTTTCAGACTACATAGTCCATACATCTAAATTAAAATTTGGATATAAAGTAAAACATTGTAAACATAAAAGAACATATATATCATACGTACAAGTATACAGATACATCTACAACAATTAACTGCGCCCTGCATTGTTAAGAATGAAAATTAAGTGGCGCATTTAAAGAGTAATTTGTTCCATCTACTAATAAGATGAGAATTTAAATGAATGTCATAGTTCCAAAGTGATTTCAATATACAGTTCTCACTATTAGATATTCTTGTTATCATGAGAATACATACTTTCTCATTACTTCATCAAAACTGAATATATTATAATTTACAAACATGTTGGAGGCACTGTTCCATCTAGGAAGACCTAATAGAAAATGAAGACTATTATTATAACCAATTACTAGTTTTCTTTTCATACATTCACTAAAGTTTGTCCACAGTGGAGCACAATACGAAGTGCAGCAATAAGATTTGAATACTCTAATTTTGATACTCAATGAACAATTCTTAAATTTGCGTAGAAGCATGTTTGTTCAAGTACACAAATATCGGTAATGTCTCATCATATCTTCATTATCTGACGGATTGGATTTCA